>NJDC01000286.1:137486-148920 GCA_002245475.1 Calephelis virginiensis | reverse complement strand
CTAAACGCTTCACATAATTCATGAATGATCTCTAATACTTCACTAGTTGGTCTCTAATATCTCATTTGTCGGTCCCTAATATCTCACTAGTTTGTGTATAGGTATAATAGGACATCGGTTTGTTTCAGAGGCGTGGGGCGCGGCGCGTGGCGGCGGCGCGGGCGCGGGCGGCGCCATGACGCGGCGCCCGCCACCATGACGCTGCCGCCGCCCGCGCGCCCCGCGCACTACCCCGCCGCGCACCGCGCGATGCGCTATTACCGAATCTGGATCTACGCGTGCAACGGGGCACTGCTGCTCGGGGCTCTCGCCTTCTGTGCAGCCGCTGGTCGAGCGCTGGCTGATTATCGTCGGGCCCTAGTACCCGGTTTAGGAGCTGCGCAACCCGGTTTCCTATACGGATACGCTGCGCTACCTGTACAAGCCGGCCTACTGCAACTTCTCGGTTGCCTGGCTGCACTTCGACTCTCGGAACGCATGCTTAACGCTTATTGGCTCGCACTATTGGCGTTGCTCGTCGGAGACGCTGCGATTGGGGTTTATTGGGCGTTCCGATTTGAACGCGTCTGTCGAGAGCTGAGACCGCAACTTCGTATACGTCTCACTAGAGACTACGATTTGGACACGGACTTCGCGGAAGCTTGGGACCGTCTCCAAAGAGAGCAGCGTTGCTGTGGTGTTACAGGTCCAGCCGACTTTACGGCATTTAATCGTACGACATTGCCACCGAGTTGTTGTCGAATACCTGCACATTCAACCGCCATAACCCCAGCTACATTATCTGCTACATCTGCAACATCAGCTTTACCGTTTACGCCAGTACATTGTGTTCCACATACTACTGCTTGTGCGGAAAGATTGCTTATTTGGCTAAGACGAACTGCGGATGCGTTATTCGTTTTAGGGTATTGCGTAATAGCATTTTTAAAGTTGTGCTTCCTTGGAATTTTGCGGTACGAGATAAAGGAGATGATACAGAAAATTAGAATTTTAAGAAGTGAGTTGGGAGCGGGAGAGTTGCTCGATGGGAGTCCGCTGCACGGTGGACCGCTATCACAGACTGTAATAGTTAATGCTGTCAATGCCAACGGTGGAGTTAGAGCACATGGTGGAAGCCCAGAGCGTGCAAATGAAAGAGAAGCGCTTCTTGGTAGAGCGTCAGAGCCACAAACACGACGAAGTATACACGATGAACCGTTAGGTCCAAAAAACATAAATGGTAATAACAACTGCGAAATGAGAGAATTCGCCCGAGGTGAATACCGCCCACTGGCAGTGGACAGCGCAGCGACCCGAATCTGACTAAGATGTTATTTGGAGCGGTTGTTTGGACGACGTTGGCGGTCGTTCCCAGCGGATGGCTTCGAGGTCGGGCCATCTTTGGGGCATGGCGTACCCGTATGTGTGCGCCGAACGGGTGCACGCGTACGCTTAGACCATCGTCGCCACACACGCTCCGAATTCGAGTTGTAAATGTATCGCCAAAACCGCCCGATGCGGTATCACCATCTTGTCAATTTGTCGGTACTGAGTTTTGGTGGAAATGTGTATCTGATGATAATAAGTAGCTTAGTACTAACTGCTTAAGTGAATATGTTAGGATTTTATTTAAATGCACAGTGGACTGTGAGGGACATTATCATAAGTGGCAATTTAAACGTGGTACAATGGAAAGTACCACGTAAAAAGCAAGCTTCGTTTAGTTCCTACGCTTTATTTTTAGTTTAAAAATTTAAAATCTATGTAATAAATTTGTATAAGAGTTGTATTAAAATTTTAAGTGCATACTGACGATATCATAAGAGAAAATAATGTTGGTCGTTAAGGGTGTAGATATATCATCGGTTCATGTTCAAAAATGATAGTTTTAAAGAAATAGTATTATTTTAGTTGAATATAGCTTTTAAAACTATAACGATAGATTTATAACTATATACACGGTGTTATGAATGTTTCATTTTAGATTTAGATAAAACACATCCTTTTCGAGCGCTTAGTGTATATGGATTTGTTTATTCTTGCTTTATATTGTTGGTCCTGCTTGAAAACTTTTTATAATATATACCATATGATGTAATTCTTCTTGAATGATTTTTATATGTAAGAGGCTGATGCTAAGAAACAATCGTAGTCTATATACACCATAGATGTTACAGGTGCGTTGTTGACCTGTTGTCGGCATGTTAGCTCTATTGTATAAGTCTACCAGCTACCCTACCCTCCAGGCTAGGATACCCTACATGAGAGTATTTATGGCGGTAGGAATAGGTAAGGCAAGTTGCTGTACAGCACTGTAACATCAGTAAATTAATGTTTATTTATTACAAAATTTAAAATGAAAACTAAAGTAAACACCTTTCATAGGCTAATTTTGTGTTTCTGTAATTTTGGTCTATGTACTTACTATGAGAAATAAAGTCGTAAATAATTTTCCATATTAACAATGCATAATACATGTTGAAATGGAATTTTGGAAATAATAGTACATTTTTCAAACACATTTTTATATATAATATTATAGATATTAATAGTTAATGTCACAAATACCCTGTTTTGACGATTCATATAAATATTTTAGGACCAACAATATACCAAATATTAAATTACTTACATACCTACCTTTTCCATAAATGTAAATACATGTCATAGTAACATAGGTGTTAACGCAGGGATGTATTTAAATCAGAGATTTATTACTTTAATTGTTAATTATTATGCTTAATGTCAACCAATATTAAGATTTTTTTAACTTAATATTATTATTAAAAATATCCTAATGTAAATGAAGTTAAAGTTAATTAGTAGTAATTATTTTAAAGATTTTTTTAAATTACAATTTTTTCTTTCTTTTTTTTTCTTAAAATGAATATAAAATATGACCTCCATAAAGGAAATCAATACCTATTTCATAATATTAAAATTTATCGCGATAAACTGAAATAAAACTATTTTAATAATGTTTACAATGGAGAATCAAGATATTTGATGCTCATGCCTAAAGTCATTTTTTGTTTTTGCTAATTTCGCAAAAGGCTTGCAAAAATATGCATAGGATTTTTTTAGCAAGCAACAGTAACATCTGAGCATTAAACCTTAATTTCAAATTATATCTCAAAAACAATTTTTGAAGTTTACTTCTTTTAGCGCGATTGACCAATTTTTGGTCAATCGCGCTAAAAGAAGTAAACTTCTTGAACTTAGTGAATTTTTACGACGCGCGCATACTGACGGATAAAAGCAACGGTCTTAAGTATGTTGCTAAACAGATGAAAACAAATAAAAAAAGTTAATTGTTATACTTATTCATTAGTTATGTCAAAATTGCTACCAAAATATAATTCTGTTATTTTCTTGAAAAAATTTGCTATTGCGCCACTAAATACATCCCTGTATTATAGACAAGTATGGGAGTGTATGCACGGGCAGATCGACAAAATAGTACTGATATGAGCTTAA
The DNA here is from genome assembly GCA_002245475.1 of Calephelis virginiensis. Lineage (NCBI taxonomy): Eukaryota > Metazoa > Arthropoda > Insecta > Lepidoptera > Riodinidae > Calephelis > Calephelis virginiensis. The sequence goes on along the minus strand of NJDC01000286.1, from coordinate 145,464 downwards.
ACGACGTAGTGCCTATTACTATATGCTTATAAACAGATTACAGCAAGTACGTTTTATAACTGTTTATCAAAAAATATTTTGAAATTATCATCTAAGAATATATTTCTTTTACAAAATGGCACCATTTTATTTTCGGGGCTGTCGAAATGTTAATATTATTTAAGATTTAATTTTTATTTTACACACTGTAATTAAGATTTTTCATTTATTATTTTTAATCAGGTATATTTTAGAAATATCTTCCATAATTTTTGAAAACACCGAAAATGATGTGAATCGTTCAAAACCGTCTTAACCTGTTGTTTTTTTTTCTTTGAAATGGAATTTTTGAAACTAAATTAATAAATGACGGCCCTTTGCAACATTTTGCTTATAATTTTAAATCAATATAGTTATTTAGATTGCCACTATTATATTTAGAATTTTTACATTTTTAAGTTCATTAGAATCTAACAAATGCATATAAGATATAGTGTGTCAGTAGATTAATTTTTATCAGTCATAGTAATCAGTTCTAAGCATAAAAAAACAAAAGAACCAAAATAAACACGTGTAACTGAATTTGTATACAATGTACTGATCATCTACGAGTCTAATTTTTGAAGATAAGACCGCACACTATGATATACAGCTATGTACTCAGTGAACATGGGGCATGCGCACATTTGTTGCAATATTATGAAATAGGTCATTTTTTTTCATTTTTCCCAAGAAATTAAAAATCGAACATTTTGGTAATAATAAAATAAGATATAATAAAATAACTTAATCAATAAAATACGTGACAATTTTTTAAATACTTACTCAAAAAGATAAGAACAGTTTGAAAAAAAGGTGAAATAACTGTTCAAGCTAAGATTGTTGCTAGTATTGTACTACATTGAGGGCATTGTACAATAAAATTGCGATAGTGTTTTAAGTTTTTTCATTATAAAATGCTGCAGAACTTTCCAAATAATGCATAAGACTGTACAAACAACTTTGAGTATCACTGTGCTGTACATTATCTGTTTCGCAGCTCACAATTAAAGCCTGATAATCCTACAAAAGCTTGCATTAAGCACCATTGCTCTAATCAGGTTAATTATAATAAATACAGCTTTGCATAATTATTACTTAATAATAAAATTGTTATACCTACTAATAATAATAATAATATATCACTGGACAAATCACACAAATTGAACCTAACCCCAAATTAAGTAAAATAATGCGTGTGTTATGGGTGTCGATACTAATACACACAAATGCCTGCCCTCGTGGGGAATCGAACTCGAGCCTCGTGGTTGTTTTGCGGAGTTAGGTGGGGACGCTAGCCTCCACCAACGATGCGGTTCGCCTCTAGTGTGCGCGTGCCCTAATCAATAATATACACAATATTTGTAAACCCTACGCAATTGTAATATGGTGTAACTTTTTAGAAATATTGTAATAATTGTATGAATAATGAATACTATGTTCGCTTAGAGTAGGTCATTTTATGAATTAATGCAGAAAATAGTTTTTTAATATTGTTGTCACTGAATGTACCAATCTTATTAAAATTTGTACCCATATTCGGAAAGTTGGATAATTCGTAGTTAGGATCAAATCTACACCCTACATTTCTTCCAAAATGTTAAAATAATATGTGCCTTGGCTAAAACGTATAACTGATGTTATGTTTATTGTATAAAATACGATTTAAAATACAAATTAAATTTTGAAATTTATAACCTCGTCTCTAAAGTGCTACCTACTACTTGATTGTGTCGGAATTTATGGATTTCAATTAATATTCTTTGTGTGTGGAATAAAATTGAAAATATATTTTTTTATTTATGACATAAAAAGAAAAACAATCACAGCATTCACTTTTTAAAGTTGAAAAAGAGTATTAATATCAACTCTAAGTCAATACTACAATAAAATAATATGCCCAGTTGGCGATAGGCTTGCCACATAACATATTGTAGGACTTAATGTTTTTGGCAAGTCGATGTTCCCCTGGTTGTGCCTCAGGTACATATGCTTACATACGCGTACATCTTTGGGTACATACGCGAGGAGGTACTTTTTTCAGTTTATATACTTTTTTGCAAAACTACCTGACCACGACGGAATCGAACCCCAAACTTAATGGTTGGCCGAACATTAGAGATGTGCGCAATCCCATAAACAAAAGAGGTGGTCAAATTGTTTGTAATGTGCATAGTATAAAGCTGACGCAAAACAAAGGGAGATAAAAGAATGTTGACAATGTTAATTAAAAAAATATGTTAAATAAAAGTAGTCTCGTTTTTTAAATATTGTACTTTTAGAGCATTTGGAAAATTTTACGATTTGAATTTCGAAACCTTATTTCAAAATACAAATAATATTTCCTTTGCGTTTGACTTGTTTGAAATATCAAAACTTTTTTTCAATAAATAGATTGTTCAAAAGGCTGAAATAACATAGGTTCCAAGATTTTTATTCTCTAGGTCAGTCTTTATACGAAACCACTGGCTTTCACTGTTATATAGACTTTCTGAGGAATGTATAGAAATTCAATGCTATACGAAGTATAATGTTATACGAAGTCTAATCTGAACCGTTGTCATGAATTTGTGACGCTACTATCCCTAGCGTCTTTGTAAATTATCTATATGAAAAATTGTAACAATGACTCTTATTATGCCTCTACTGGTAACAGAAGTAACTTCCCGATCAAAACTTTATCGATTTCGATACGTAAGTTACCAAACACAACGAATAAAACCTAACAAATCTATAGCAACTCATAGCAAAGGCTTTGATTGTTAATTTATAATGAAATTAAAATAATTTATTAGTTGATACTCCTAAAATTTACAATCCTACATTTGCCTTTATAGATAGTGCTTAGAGTTTTGACGGAATCGAGAGAAAATGTGGTAGTTTTTTCCTAACCATTGAATTACGTGTAATAATCAAAGCTACTTAATTTTAGTGACATTTTCTAAAATTTTGTCTAATAAAGTTCACAAGTGACGTATTCATAAATAAGTTATTATAACGTATATACAAACTATTTTCTCGGCGACAACAAAACCCACCCGAATAGCTTAGGTAAGGTACTAACCGCTTTACCTAAGACCCTGACGTAACCAACAATGACAACTATGAATGTTCTATATTCTATCTTTAGTTTTTGGCATTCGCGTTAGCACTTTGTCATTAGTCAAGTAGAAATTTGCATCAAGTTAATCGATTTACCAAAATCTGGTTTCAATTATTCAAAATTAGTCACAAGTCGTCAATAATAGTCATGTCGGGTCTTGAGTAAAGCGGTGGCCTCATTAACCAAGCTCATATAGCGAGATTTGGTGGCAACGGGGAAATACACGATACGCTAATTTCATTTGTGCACTTTTACTGAACAAAATTGTACAAAATGCCACCAAAATTGACTATTTGCACTCAATATAAACACGAAATTCGATAATTATAAAAAAAACTTCGACCATATTTTCTCTCGATGGCGCCTAAACTCCCACTATATGAATGTTTGCAAAAATTTCAGCCCATTTAATAAAATGTAACAAGAACTTGACACAAAATTATTAATTTTGAGTAATGGCAAATGCAAACGCCAATGCCAAAAATCAAAAAAGGAATTGTATCATTTGAATTGTGAAATGTGTTTTCAATTTTATTTCATAGCTACATACTATATAAATATACCTTCTGTAAAATATCTACATGTGTAAAAATAAATGGAATATTCGTGAAAACAATCTTGATGTGAGTATTCCTCTCTGGTGTTTTATGTGTTTATAGTAAAACCTTGTAGACTCGTTACAACTTTCCGAAGGTACGCACTAGGCGACTGAGAGCTAACCTTATCATTATAAATGCATTAAATAAAAACTTTGTTAAATTATATCTTTTATTTTCCTATCTATTTTTTTTAATTCACTTTTTTTTGTAAAAAGAATGACAAAGCAGATATATAATGGATATATGTGGATGGATGTAGGTACCAGGGGAGACCTATACTGACATTCCACCATCAAATCGCTCGGGTGTTATCCGAAGGTGATATAAAGAGTCTCCGAAACCGGCGTGTTTGTATGAAAAGCGTAATGAATATGGAGGACGCCAGGCAGGTCTGCCAGGATCTTGAGGTTTGGCACTCATTATTCTCTGCCTATAGTGTAATGGACTTGGCGTGAGAATATGTGTACTTTTATTTATAGAAAAAGACGAACTACGGCTCCCCAGACGGTAAGAGACGACCGTGGCCTACAGACCTAGAAGTACTTGCGTTGCTATCTTGTGACCAGAGTGTTAGGCCAATTGTGCAAGTATACTGACTACCTACTTAACTAGATCATGCCACTGTTGTTATGGTGGCAGGACTAGCCAAGCTCTCCAAGTGAGTTGCTCCATAGAACTTAACCACAAGTGTTCTTATTGGTGACCACAAATTGAGCTTTTGCTCGCCTCTTACCAACTGCTGGGCAAGACGGCAGATGGTCAAGAACAGATACAGAGAACCAATTCGGGAACAAACATCATACATATACAAAAAAATATTATAAATGAAAAATTATTACTATGTTTGTAGTATTTTTTATGTTATGGGAAGGCAAATAAGCAGACGGATTTCCTGATGGTAAGTATTCACGCCGCTTAGAGACAAAAAGTAGTAATAGTGCGTTGCCAACTTGAGGCCGGCTACCTTTCCTTCCCAACCGGAATACGTCAACGTGACGTTATGGCGACAGGAATAGGTTAGACGGTGGTAGCAATACGGGTGAGTCGCTGCGAAACTCTACCACCTAGTAATTAGTACTAATATAATTCTGTGTTCTAGCCACACAAGTCTAAGCGTTGTTGTTGTAGATTATTCAAAAATTTTAACAATTTTGACATTCAACGAATGTTGCCAGCTACATGGTAATTGCCGCAGAATCACGATATTTTTGGAAAGCATAGCTATCTATGTTTATTAAGCATATAAGCATATCTATGTTACTTATTTGCTACTGCACTGTATTCTAAAGTATTTTGAACTGTAATTTACAGAGCAGTTACATTCTGCAAATAATTGTAAAACACCAGTTTATTTGAGTATGTTATAATGTATGTGAATTCCAACGCAAGTAGTAAAAATATCTTCCGTAATACTACATTTGTTACTTTGATTTCCAAGAAAACCCCTTGAGCCTCACGAACAATTAAACAGGTACTTAATTAAAAATGCGGCCGTTTAACAAAATCGTTACATGTCGATATATACAAAAATCTCTAGGATGATATATTTTAAAAATAAAAATACCCAATATAAGTTATGAAACGTTGACAATTTTGATGTAATTATGAAGCTATTTAAAGCTATTTTTATTGTTTTGAGAAAATTATTCTTTCCAAAATGTAACATAAAACTTCTTTTCAAAAATGTCCATATAATGGCTATTAAAATATACAATAGAATACCTGACAAGATTAAAGATTTACCTATAAATAAATGTAAAAAAGAAATATCCAAATGGCTAAGTGAACAGTGTTTTTATGACATAGATGAGTTGCTCAGATTTAAAATAAGTTGAGTTCTGTTTATTATAATGAAACATGTGTATGAATTTTTTGTGTGTTAGATATATTATTAAAAAAGTAAACCTTCCTGAGTATGTGTAATTTAAAATTTAATCATTTGCATTGATAATAAATTTTAAGCAATTGTTGTTTTTATTAATAATATTTAAATATAGACATTTTAATTTATAATTGGTAATATTTAAGTATAGACATTTTAATTTATAATTGGTAATAATGATAATTTTGTTTTGTAATTTTATTTGATGATTTGACATTTTTTCTGATTTTTGTAATTCCATTTATTATATTATTTTGACATTTTTGTAATTATAATTTTGTGAACTAGTAAACTATTTTTAAAATTGTAATCTAATTATATTATTATTGAAATGAGGTTAAAAAAATATGTAAAACAGTGATTTGAGTACCATAATAAATTTGCATACCAGTGAAATGGTAAAATAGGCGAAACTAACTTTAGAAATTAAGACCTGCGATGTACCCTATTTACTAAGGCAAATAAAGTTTTATTATTATTATTATTAAAAAAACAACCAATGTCTATTTTTTTGAAAAAGCTACTTTTGTCAAAGTTATTTTTATTAACATTTATTTATACCTAAGTTCAGGAAAAAATACACTGAAAAAATGTCTAATACAAAGACTTGGCTTAAATATCAAATATGGAGTCCATAATTTAAGCAAATATAATTTAAGCTAGCAAACATAATTTAAGCAACATTAGAAGCTCCTAATGCAATGAAATGAAATAAACGAAAAAGAAGTGAAAAAAAATTATTTTCAAACCGTGTGGTAAAAGTTGTTAAAAAAAGATTTAACCATTCCTACATTTTCTACCAAATTGCGTTATGCAAATGTTTTAAGATTTGCAAAAAAAATGTTTGATTATGTAAGTACATACATTTTCATATTCATAATTTTCTAACTGGCACGCGCGCAGTCACAGAAAGAGAGCAAATCAAGTATATATATTTCTGAAATTTAAATAATAATTTACATATCTTTGTGATTGCAGGACTCTTTTATGTCACATGCATGATGTGTTTTAATCCTGTATTTTAATCCTGAATAATCTAGTCTGATTTAGTTTAGTCTGAATTCGTATTATTTCGATAAGTTTGCTATAAACAAAACTTGCCTTTTGCCTTAACAATAAAAAAAAACTTATTTTACGAATGCATGCTAAAGCCCAACCAGCTCTATAATATATTACCAACGTGACTAATGCTAACAATATGAGGGTCTGAATCTATTTTAATGGATATGGATTAGATTGCAGAAGGTTAACTGCTATTCGAAACTTCGCAGATTAAAAGAATTGATTTGGAAACTCTACTTATAACTTCTTAATAAGTTTGAAGTTTTTGAATTGGCAATTTTCTGTTCAAAATTTTAATCAAGCAATGAAATGCTCAAACTTTACTGCACATTTCATAATAAATTTTATTTCCAAAGTTGGCAGTCGCTCAAATTTATTATAATTACCCGCACCTACTGTGGCGGTATTTGTTGTATGATGGTAATTTGTTGTTTTCATATGATCGATTGCTGCTGTTGTTGTTGGTCTGGTGAAGGGGTTGACTACATTTTTCTATGTGATAGATAGCGAACAAGCACACGGCTCCCTGGCAACAAACGGCTATAACAAACTATGGCCTATAGTAACCACAGACATTATAGGTGCGTCGTGTTATTGTGGCCGACGTGTTATACACTGATACAAGTACATTATAGCGACAGAAATACTTATGGCATTGATTTTAACCTACCCGAACTTTGCCCTTCTTTAGCAAGGGGTCAATTCAAAGACAACTTAAAGTGTGAGTTTTAATCTATATAAATCAATCCCACTTCTCGTTGTAATTTTACAACTCAAGAATGGGGTAACCTATCCAAACCAAATATTTAGGCTTTGTTCCAATTATTTAGTAGATGGTTTATGTGAAGTTTGTATAAAATCGTTAGATCGGTTCTTCATTTATCACATTTTTTGTAACAAATGAAGTCAATAACAGGTGGATCGTTTTGTTAATGCGTAATGGGTATTTTTCTGTCGAGTTGAAACTTTTTTCAGACGGAGATTGTGCTATCATATTGAGACTTTTTTCAGTTGTTTTTTTTTCTTTTTAATTTTTTTTAAGTTAATTTGCCCTCTTCTGCGGCCGGCTAAGACCTTTAGGTCATGCTGCCACGTCTTCCGTAATAATAAATTCTTTTTCATATTAAAATTTTAAATTCATTTCTTCAGTTTCTTAGCATATTGTCTTCCCCTTTTTAAAACTCATTTCCTTCACTAAGACAAAGCTTATTTGACTCCTTCAATACGTCTTTAGTTTTAATTTCTTGAAGTTTACATATTATGTTTCTCCGTTAATTTGTTTTATAGGACGTCACATCCTTGAATTACGATTAT
>NJDC01000286.1:105258-126173 GCA_002245475.1 Calephelis virginiensis | reverse complement strand
TTTTACTAGTAGGTACATATTTTTATACAATCATAAAAACTGAAGGTTAAAGTTAAATATATAAATATGAAATATTTATATATTTCATATTTATATATTTAATGAAAATGTCAAGAAAAATAAAATAGGGATAGATTAATAGGAGATGTTTAAAGGTTGTCATAACAAAACAGTGCAAATTCTGTTTCATTACTTCATAACTACGTCACTCTACGATACAGTTTTTACATATACATTTTTTTATGATATTGGAAGGCAAACAAGCAGATGGATTTCCTGATGGTAAGAAATTCTCGCCGCCTCGAGACACCAAAGGTGGTAATGGTGCGTTGCCAACCTGAGGTCAAGATGTTAGGCCTCTAGCAAAAGTAAGTTTCCCATAAAAGAAATGTGTTTTTTTTTAAGTTTTTATATAAAACAACGTTTTTCGGAATTAGGTTAGTGCCTGATTGACGATAGGCTTGCCACATAACAAATTGTGGGATTTAATATCTTCGGCTTGCGGATGCCCTGGTTGTGCCTCTGCCTACCTCTTCGTATATTGGGTTGTAAAGAAAATAATTACAGTATAAATAAAGTATAACGTGAAAGTAAACAAACAGCTCAAATACAAGTAGAATGATCAAGCGGTAATGTCTGTTAAAATCACAAGAACTGTCTACACCGCTGTAAGCTAACAAAATATTAGCGCTAAAGTACAGACGTAACTAAAATAACAAACGCAAAGCGTGTTTCGTTTGAGAAGCTTCCAGCGACCTTATATTTTATGCACATGTCGATTATGTAGTCGGACACGTGTCGGGTTTACTTGGAGTTACAAAGACGTGACTACGAAACTTTTATCTAAGATTTTTTAAGTCTAACACAATGTCACAATACAAATTTAAAACAGTATGGAAAAATTTTGAAAATCTTTATAGATTAATAAATTACCATTTTGCGTGGTTGTCGCATCACGCGTGCATGGGTAGACAAATTTTGCTGATTTTTGTTTGTGCTATTTATTGTCAGGAGAAGATAATCAAACCGGGAAAACTGTAGGGAAATAGGTAAAACAATACTTTATTATTTTCTATACAAATCGTAAGTTCAAGTGAAACTAAGTTCGCCGGGTCGGTTAGTAATAAATAAATATCCCTGGACAAATTACACCAATTGATCTAACCCAAAGATAGCAAACTAAATGCTTTTGTTATGAGCCAAAACGTATAATCGCGTTGCGACGCCGCGCAGCTAAAATCGTAGGTTTGCGTTTCAGCGTTGCGTCAGCCTAGCCGTGTCTCTACCATAGATCATCGTGAGAAACCTATTGCTTGTTTAAAATTAATAAACAGTGCCGCCGAACACGACCGGCAGTGACGCTACTGCTGATTCTAGCGGCGCGGCGCTGCAACGCGGTTATACGTTTTGGCCCTGTGGGTGCTAATTAACATTATCAATGCAAAGAAATACTTAAATAGCTACTGGTACAAATTTAATAAACACTCAGACACATAAATGTAGATATTCGTCACAAATGTCTGCACCCATTGGGTATGAAACCCGACCCTCGCGGTGGCCTATGTCGTTAGTCGTGTACGCTAACCTCTCGACCAGCGAAGCAGTATTCGTAATTCGGTGTGCTGTAGCAGCAACTACGGCAAGACGAGTGGAGGTGGACACATTATTTGTTTCCGCGATTTTTTTAAAATGTCACGAGCAATTATTGTTTTGCTGGTATTAACAGACGCCATGATAAACCATACATAGTATTTCAATCCGATTGACAAAAAATAGCAGGACAACCCAATTGCTTTAATGGAGTGTAATTGCCCAACTAGGCCTTATAGCCATACTGTTTTATATTTGTACATGACAATGTGACTGCTTCTTTTTATCGTATCAAAGTAGAAACTTATATAAGCTACCAGTGAATATTCTGTGCATATTTTATTGTGAATATCAAACAAAGTCGACGGGTCGAATAGTAGTAAAAAGCGAACGCGTACAATTTACAATTTTTGTCGTTGGCACTTGATAGAATATTTTCAATATCACTTACACTGTTCCACCTAATTTTGATATTAATATATTAGTCTCCCAGTTGCACAGCCTTAATGGTGCTATAATATACGAAACCGGCATGTAGGCTAATATATTAGATACTTTTATAAAAAAAATATTTTTAGGTTTGTATGAAACAGTTGTATGGTTGTACCTCTGCCTACCTCTTCGGGAATATGGGCGTGAAGATACTTTAATTTTTGTATGAAACAGTATTATACCTTAGTGTTTTTGAAAACGTTTTTATATTGTCCCCGTGTTGGTTTGGGCTCCTTTCCAGAATAGAACATCTGCCTTTCAGCCAGGCAGATCGTAAAAGGCGAGCATAGGCTCACCGTCACTAACACCGTGACGTCTGACTAGGTGGTAGTAAACTTAGAATGGCCATAACTTTCGTTTTTCGCAACGTATTTTTTTTAGCACTTGCCCTGTGTTTGGGATAAATTTCTATAAATTTTAAACGAAGAAAAAATTTCGCTCTGGACAGGATTTGAACCTGTAACCTTTCGTCTCAAGCCGACGAATGCTCTAACCAATTGAGCTACTAAGGGTAACTAGCTACTATCTCCTTAATCTATACTTGCTATTGTGAAATAAGCGAGTCGTACTTGACCACTTTCTTTGACTCTTAACCAGAATTGAAAAAAAAGAAATGTCAGTCCTGTCGGCTTAGCAAGCTCTCGTTGTTTAAGATCTTCGAAAACATTTTGTGGGGGGATTAGCTTGATAGCGGTAATCTAGCGGTAATCTATGGTAACAGAGTCGCGGGTAAATAGGTACTATCTCCTTAATCTAAACTTGCTACTGTGGAATAAACTAGTCATACTTGATTACTTTCTTTGAATTATAGATAACCATACAAGACCGCCGCTACAGATATAGACGATAAAACACATGCATCTTAAAGCATACCATTTGACGCCAGACAAACTAAACATTGACACGTGAAATGAAGATGAAAGCGCACACGTGTGGACATAGCCTATGACATTGCGCTCAAAACTTTCCTTCACATATCAAAGTTGAATTGGCAATTGTATTTCTTATAAGGAGTTATATTTTTCCAATTCCAAAAAAATAATCACTTGCCATTTCTACACCCTTGCACTTTCCCTTTCATCTTGCGTCTTCATAAGTAATATAACATACGCCTGGACAATCATATGGCTATAGTGCTTTGACACTACAACGAGTAGCGATCACAGCGCATGCCGCTGGGGCACGCTGATACATCGACAGTGGATTCGCGAGCAATATTTCATGCGTTTTTTTAAACAAAATGGTGAGTAATAAAATTTTTTTATAATATTGGAAGGCAAACAAGCAGACGGACTTCCTGATGGTAAGAAATTCACGCCGCCTAGAGACAATAAAGGTGGTAATGGTGCGTTGCCAACCTGAGGCCGGGATGTTAGGCCTCTAGCAAAAGTAAGTTTATCGGCAACCTTAGCCTCCAAACCGGAACACGTCATGACGTATGGCAGCAGGAATAGGTAAGGCGGTGGTACCAATCCGGGCGAGTCGCTGCGAAACTCTACCGTCTTGTCAGATGTCACGGTGCTAGTGACGGTGAGCCTATGCTCGCCTCTTACGAGCTGCCTGGCAAAAAGGCAGATGGTCTATTCTGCAAAGGAGCCCGGACCAACACGGGGAAAAAATATTCCAATATTGTCGAACTTATCAAGTATTGTAGAATTAAAAGCAACAATCATCATTTTTTTAGATTAACACGAATAAATAAAAAGCCGACGATCTAAAGAGCAGATTTACACTGTCTTTTGTTTTTTTTTAAATTAAAGATTATTTAGACTTTTGAAAACCGCCGTGCAGGTGTAGATGATAAAACACATGCATCTTAAAGCATACCATATGACGCCAGATAAACTGAACATTGACACGTAAAATGAAGATTGAAGCGCACACGTGTGGACATAGCCTACGACATTGCGCTCAAAACTTTCTTTCACATATCAAAGTTGTATTGGCATTTGTCTTTCTTATAAGCAGTTATATTTTTAGCAAATAATATTTTATCACGAAGTTGTGGAAAACTTTTACCCAAGTCAAAACCACTTCTGCAACCTTCCGAAATAAATGATCGGATGTGATAGATGTTCTGTCCGTAAGTAAGAACTTATAAAAGAAAGTACAATCATAGAATTGTATATTTTAACCAACTCTAAAAAAGGAAGTGAATTCAGCTGTTTCTTTTTTAAGCGATTTCTCTGCCAATTTATATTTTATTAATTTTATCACGATTGAACTAGTGGTTTATGGGTTATAGTTCATAATTCACAAATTTTTGTTTAGCAAAAATATATGTATAACTCAAAACTACGTTTTAGACAAATATAACCTACAGAAGCTGCTATACATACGATATATATAAATAAGTTTCTGTGGTCCTAGCATTCCGGTGTCGGACGTGACTTTTTGAGGTCCCAGGTTCGATCCCCGGGTCAGGCAATAAAAAAATGTATATTTTCAATTTTCTAATAAAAATAACATGGCCCTGAATTGGATAATGTGACCGGTTGGTTGGTGATAGGTCGGCCACCTATTACATTGTGGAGATTAGTCTCTTCGGCTAGTCGTTGGTGCCCTGGTTAGGCTTCGGGGATATGGGCGTGAAAATAAGTAGATTTTAATACACTTAAAAAATATTAAATAATTTGCGATTATCGTTTACTTCAAGTAAAATATTACTTCCAGGAGTGATCAACACAAAGTTAAACTTCAAAAAAACATAACGCGAAACGTTTATCGTCCTAGTTGGAACGTTTTCTATAATTTCGGTAGTAGTCATTTCGGTATTTGTAACGCAAAAACTGCTAAGATGGTTTGGCTGAAAATTGATGGCAAGGTAACTTAGAACCAGGGGACGGAAGTTAGATACTTTTTATCTCTTTCGACTTCCAGAAAAGTAGGAAAAACAACATTAAATTTTTTCCCAAACGAAACGGGTGGAACAAAGTTCACCGAAACAGTTAGTAAGTAAATATAAACTTGTAAACAATTCGCGATGCCCAAAATCATTTCATCTTTATAATTCTTAAAACACGATGTTTTTTGTTCAATCTAAAATAATATTTCAAACAAAATAAATGCAAATGGTTCCAACCAAAATCTTAAATTCTGCGCATAATATACAAAGTACGCCAACGAGATCGTATTTGCATACTGTAACATTAACTTCGTATGTTGAGACTTGAAAATATTAGAGGGATGAATTTATACTTTACCTTGGTATTTTGGAAAAGCATTTTAAGTATGTTAAGTATACTAAATTATATTTATGCATACATAAAAAAAGAAGTAGCCGTACATAATTGCAGACAGGTTTTTTATTTAGTTTCAAGGTTTCTCACGAAGATCCGTGATACCTACTAAAATTTTAAAAAATAAAATATCTTTCATCGAATGCGCTGCAAAAACCATTAATGATAGAAGAAAAATATGTTGTACAATATTAAAGAACGTATTCATATCTACAAAACACATATCTAACTGTAACAGTTACGGCAATGTACTACTTTTATATATTTTTAAAAGTTGGTAGATATAACGAACATATTTGGACCATGTTACCCATACTTTTATATTAATGTATAACCAAATAAATTATTTTACACTAGCTGTCCCGGTGAACTTCGTACCATCCGTTCAGTTTGTATGGGAAAAAATAAAATGCTGTTTTTCCTTGTTTCCTGGCAGTTTTTCCCTTTTTCTTATCTTTTATAATTTTCATGGACTTGCCAATTTATTAAATCGCGATTGCTGTAATGGATTCCATAAGGTCACCAGATATGACTATTTTGCAATAGCGTATCCCGAGGCTTTGAACTAAGGCAAGAATAACTGGTGAATTTTAAAATAAAGTTGTCAACATCTATTAGCTAAAAGTCGCTAAGTCTAGTAAAAAATATTCAATTGGTAACACTTTATCTAAATGACACGCACACAGCTAAATATTAGGTACAGCAAGTTCCTTTTTTTGAACGAGTGGAAATCCATCAAGGAACTTTCGGGGGAAGTGGCGGGAAATTCGATTGGACCTGATGGGTGGCGCTGTTATTGGTGTGTGATATACACTATCTATACTTATAATAAAGAGGAAATATTTGTTTGTTTGTTTCTCAGTATTGAAAAGGCTCCAAAACTACTAGACTAATTTTTATTATAAAATCTAACTATAAAAAATGTTTTACCGTTATAAGCAGATTTTATCCCGGGTATTCATCCGCTACTATATTCATAGGCTACGGTATTTCTAGGAAGAAATTTGTCCACCCGTGCGAAACCGGGACGGGCTGTTAGTATACCATAAAAATATATCTGTACTAAGACTTACCATCCATAGCGAATTGTTCTGGTACTGGAACAGCAACAACGATTCCTGACTTCAGCTTTAATTGATGCGCAGCTAATAACATTCGAGCAGCATGTAAAGCATCAGGAGCATGATGCGGAGCACGATGACCAGACTGTCTGATGTAAAACGCTGGAAACTCCTCTGTTTCCCCAAACGCGCAAACAGTCACACCTTGAGTTTCCTGTAAAAAAATTAAAAGTAAAGATAGTTAGTATAAGGAGCAGGGAGATAACATATGTATGCTATACTGACACAGGGTTATTGCCTACCTATACTTATAAAATTGATATTGACCTGACTGATTAATCATCGCCGAGCAAAACTATTTGAGTTACAGCCATGGAATTTAGTGAGTAGGGTAGTTTTGTTGAGTAGACTTTATTCTTTCAAGTTTCAAGTTCAACAACAAGCTGGCGTTCAATGGCATACGTGGAAATTTGCAGCGCTTGTTCGCATTCTACATCCAAAACCGATCTCAAAAAGTGGCAATCAATGGATATCATTCAAGAACAACTGATAAATCTAAAACATTACATCCAAAGTTTAAAATAAGATTTAATGATACTGTTTGGACTACAGATATCGAAGTTGCTTCGGCTTTTGAAAATTATTTTAGTAATATTCCACATCACACTACTGGGACGTTAAACTCATCTCGTACTCTAGCTAAATCTCTACTGAGTAAAAATGTAGAGAACTATAGTTTTGATTTTCATTTTTCACCTATAGATATTAATGATATTTTGAAAGCATTTAAGTCATTAAAAGCAAAAAAAAGTGAGGATTTGTTTGGTCTCTCATTTAAAATAGTTCATGTTATTATAGATTACATTGCTCCATATTTGACCTCTATTTTTAACAGCTGTATCTCATATGGTATCTTCTCCGATTTGATGAAACATAGCAAAATCATTCCTTTGTTCAAAGCTGGCTGCACTTCTGATCCGTCTAATTACAGACCTATCTCTATACTACCTACATTGAGTAAAGTTTTTGAAAAAATTATTTTAAATCAATTGACAATACATTTTTATAAAAATAACTTAATGAATGTTAAACAGTTTGGATTCACTAGAGGATGTTCAACAGCAGATGCTGGTGTTGCACTAATTGAACACATATTCAAAGCGTGGGAGAAATCCCAGGACACTATAGGAGTGTTTTGTGATCTATCCAAGGCTTTTGATTGTGTTAGACATGACATATTAATTGAAAAACTTTACCACTATGGTGTAAGAGGTATGGCTCTTGGTTTACTGAAATCGTATTTGCAAAACAGAATGCAAAAAGTAGATGTTAATGATCAGGTTTCATCTGGTTCTGTTGTAACTTTGGGTGTACCTCAAGGATCGATTCTTGGTCCATTCTTATTTTTGGTGTATGTTAATGATCTTCCTCAGCTTGTAAGTAATAGACACGGGATTGTGTTATTCGCTGATGATACTTCATTATTGTTTAATGTTAATAGACAAAACAAATGTTTTGCCCATGTAAATGAATGCATATCCAAGATAGTCGAGTGGTTTACTGCTAATAATTTACTTTTAAACGAAAACAAAACAAAATGTGTCAAATTCACAATGCCTAATGTCAAGCAAATGAATACAAATATATTTGTTAAAGGCACTAAGGTAAAAGTAGAAGAAACTACTACTTTTCTTGGCATTGCGCTTGACTATAAACTACAATGGGGACCACATATTTCCAAATTAACTAATAAGCTCGCTTCTGCAGCGTATGCCATAAGAAAGATTCGTCAGGTATCAGACGTAGAAACTGCCAGATTGGTCTATTTTAGCTACTTCCATAGTTTAATGACGTATGGAATCTTACTTTGGGGGAATGCTGCAGATGTGAACTCTATTTTTATATTACAAAAACGCGCCGTTCGCGCCATTTACAAACTAGGACCGAGGATATCTTTAAAGTATAAATTTAAAGTAATAAACATATTAACGTTGCCTTCACAGTACATTTTTGCAAACTTGATATTTGCAAAAAGAAATTAAAATTATTTTGAAAAAAATAGTAACGTTCATAATTTAAATACACGCAACAAAGATAAATTGATTCCTTATTACAGTAGACTTCATAAAATTGGAAATTCTTTTAAAGGGTAGTCAATACGCTTTTATAATAAGGTCCCTAAAGACATACAATCACTGCCTTTAAAACAATTTAAACATGTTATAAAAAGAAAATTGTGTAAAAAAGGTTACTATAGCATTTCACAATATCTAGAGGAAAAAACACCTTGGGACTAGGCTAAGAAGGATATTAATTTTATTACAATCTTTTGACTACATACTTGTAATTCTTTTATATTTTATTTTTTATTTTATTGTTGACATTTTATGATTGGATTTTATTTGAAGTTTCTGTATTATTTTAATTACTTTAAATAGCAAACATGTATTTACCATTAAGTGACACATTGACATTAATTCATTATGTTTTTGACATAAATTAATTAACTTGTAACATTAACAGGTTATTTGTATTCTTACCCTGTGATTTTTGTTGACATTGGTAATTTACATATTTCTCCCTAATTTTTGGGGAAACAATGTTTATACATGTTACTTTATGGATTGGGTACATAAATATAAAGTTGGTAGCTTTATTTTTATGTACCCACTGTATGGTTATAATTTTATTATACGTAGTCTAGGTTATCAGTCATAGTGAGTAGTCAATATGTCAATAAGTCAATAATATAATCTGTTTAAATTATAAATATTGTTAAGTTTATTTTGTGATGTAGGTAATTATTTGTATATGGATAACTTTATTTTGGTAAGTAACATTGACGTGTTTTAAGAGTAAGATGCCTTACCTACAAAATAAAAATAATTTGAATTTGAATTTGAATTTGAATTTGAACTATTTTAATTACTTCAGGTGTACCACAAGGCTCAATACTGGGGCTGAGCTGAGCTCGGGCTCTACCTTGTTGACTAAACTTTGTTTTGGGAAATCTACCCCTAAGGGGGTGAAATAGGGGTTGAAAGTTTGTGTGGAAGACCATCATTTTTTAAGTCAGAAACATGAAATTTTATTTTTGGGCCACTTTACGTTTACAATAAGAATAATTAATTTTAATTTGATTTACATTTTTAAAACATTTATTGATAATAGAACTTAGTTTAATAAATAATATTAGTAGTCCTTGGTTAAGGGAAAATTTCCCCATTAATGGGGGAAAAATCTAACGTTGTCAACCCAGTCAATTTAAATTTGTTCACTAATGTTATGACTCAGTATTTTTTTATTTAAATATGTTCATTTTTGAGGATGACTTATTATTGAGGATGGCGGTATTATTTTCAACAAAACTTCAGTTGTTATATAGCCCTGATGATGATTGTATAGCGAAACCGGTTGGCTAAACCGTAAAAATAAAAAATAAAAATATATTGTAGAAAGTACAAGTGTTTGTTAAAAAAATGTATCAAGAATGGAATTCCACCAAGCACCGACGATAAGAAGTATAAAAACTAGGAAGTTATCAATTAGAGTGTATGTTTTTAAAAGATTTTGAAAAGGAGGAAGTTGTATGTTCGACAATTATTTTTTCATTAATGTTTAGCGATTTCTCCATCATTTCTGAACTAATTTTAAAATTTCTTTTTTATTTAAATTCACGTACCTATTTGTGAAGAGACTCCATTGTTACTAAGTCTCTGATGATGGATTTCTTTTAATTTTGAATTAAACTTAATAGTGACTATATTTTTATCTATTTTAATAATTTTATCAGTGCTTATTTCACTAATCGGCTCATAATAAAATTAATATAGACCACGTCGTAATAAATATGAATAAATAAATAAATATATATTTCCAGACATGTTACACAAACTTAATCTAACCCCAAAGTAAGCAAATTACATGCTTGTGTTATGGGTGTTACTCAACGATACTAGTACATAAAAATACTTAAATAGATACCAGAATAAATTTAATAAACACCCAGACACGGAAATGCAGACACATAAATGTTCATCACACAAATGTCTGCCCCTGTCGGGAATCGAACCTGAGCCTCGCGGTTGATCAGTGTAGTTAGGCGTGTAGGCTAGCCATTCGACCAACGAGGCGGTAATCATGACCTATCATTTTAATAAAAAATCCAAAACGGTTTGTTATTGGTTGGGTGAGCGTAACAAAAATACAAAAAAAAATATTAAGTCGAGATCCTCCCCCTTACTGGATTTGGTTAAAATTTTATTTTTATTTCCCGATTAGAGATGTAACGATACCACTGAGGTATCGATACTTATACTCGATACTGGTATCGGTCTTCAAGTATCGATACTTACTAGTATCGTATCGTTTTTGGAAAATTTTTGGAAAGTATTGGTGTTATTTATCAAAAAGTACCGATAATATTCTAACATAAAATAATAATTTTTGAGTTTCTCCCCGACCATTTAAGTGCTAGTAAAATACGTTACCTTCAAAATAATTTATGAAAAAAAGTCCTTTTTCGTGGTGCTGCTCAAGAAAATCAACATTTGTAAATGTCTTCCGGTTAAACCTTTTTTCGGACATAAACAAACAAGCTTGTCAACTGCCAAAGCTGCTAACTACACAAAACTAAGAATAGGATCTGTTCAGAAACTGCAATTTACGATAAACGTTTAATCAATATTAAAAGATAAACATCCATTATTTTAATTTCCGTAAACCATAAAATTTACTAAAATGAATACTCTTAACCAATACCTACTTGATACTTCATTTCAAAGTATCGATACTAAAATGTACTTGCTATCGGAGAAAAGTATCGAGTACCTACTTGGATTTACTCGTATCGTTTCATCCCAACCCTTGGTCACGCGAAAACGGATAGACCAATATTGCTATTATTATTTTTTTCTATTGTATTAGTAATTGTCTGGTAAAGGTTCCTATGAAAAAAACAATATTGATAGGAAGGACAGAACTGTTGGCACAGCTAGTTTATCATAAGTTTAATAAAAAAAGTAAGAGACAATGGTCGCCTATACGCAAGAAAATAACATGATATAGGCAAGCACTAAATGTCGGCAGAAATAAGTAAGGCGGTGGCTCCAACAGGATGGAGTTACACAACACTCCACCATATAGTAAACAAAACTGAACGCCTCTGCAAAGTTTATGCACTAGTGGGTCAGAGATAATGTCAGCCATACGTCCCCATTTCAGCGGGATTGTCGCACTTGCAGATTTTCGGTTCAGTTATTTTCAATGATAATCTAAAGGACCCGCTTTTTACCAACTTAATAAAATTTTATCTTTATACCTAGAAAAGGTACACTAAATTTACCAAATACTTTACTGTTATAATTGAATATTGTTCTAATTTCTTGTTATTTACGAGTATATGTATTGTTATACTACGATATCTAGAATTTACAACATGTAGTAACTAAAACATATATTTTGTTTGAATTATTAAATAATTTTGTATGTAAATTCAAAAACTATATTATACCTGGTACCGAAATGATTGTAACAATAAATGAGTTGAATGTTTTAAACCATTTTCAAACCTATTATAAAAAAATAACATTAGTGTCACTAAACATCGTATCTTCAACTAGCCTGTGGCATTATTAGCACATTATTGCACTGAAACGCCGTCGTAACCTTCGTAGTGCGCTGCAACACTCCAAAGTTAAATATTTAAGAGTAATTTGACGAATGGCCGACTGTACTTTCCTTTCATGAAACACGCGTTCAATAAGGTCTGGCACAACGGCACAATCTATAAGCTCTACGAAATGGGTATGCCAGACAGACTAGTACTCATCATATGAGACTACTTGTCGAATCGTACATTTAGATTTCCTGTAGGACTCTCTCTAGTAGTAGGACCCTAGAGGCGGGAGTGCCGCAGGGCTCAGTACTCTCACCTCTATTATACACACTGTACACGAACAACGTACCTCGACCACCGCACGTCCTCGAAGCCATCTTCGCGGACGACACGGCTCTATATCTATACCACCGTCGCCGAGGACAAATATACAACATTCTCCGTAAAGCAGCCACTCTCCTGGGCGACTAGTTCAGGAAGTGGCGTTTAGAAATAAACCCCGATAAAAGTGCAGCGGTGTACTATAATCGACACCTCACACCCAGCGAACGAGTGAGACCCAGTCGTAACCCGGGTCCCATCAGAATTTTTGGCAGAGAGAGCAGAGAGATTTTCCCCCTTGTTGGTCCGGGCTCCTTTGTAGAATAAACCATCTGCCTTCCTTGCCAGGCAGCTCGTAAAGGGCGAGCATAGGCTCACCGTCACTAACACCATGACATCTAACTAGGTGGTAGAGTTTAGCAGCGACTCGCCCGGATTGGTACCACCGCCTTACCTATTCCTGCCGCCATAAGCTGCCGCCAGTGCTTGCCGTTGACGTGTTCCGGTTCGAAGGGAAAGGTAAACGGTAAACTTATTTTTGCTCAAGGCTATTTTTCTGTCAAATTGGAACTTTTTTCAGTTGTTTTTTTCGTTTTTGTTTTGTTGTGTTATGTTATTCAGGCGGTATATACCTACGTAGCGAAGCTGCAGTTAATTATATTTAAAACTTAGTAAGTGTCCCGCCATGACACAAAAACAATATGGTCACATTACTCGTGTATGTGTATATCTATACACATAAAGGGACGTGTAGTTTCAAACATGACAACCTCTACAATACAAACCAAGTACTCAAGTGTTTTCCCAATATCCAGAATAGATTTCACACCGCTGCATACTACCAAAGTTTTGCTTCGACCAAGTTCGGTTAAGTCTGCTGATACGTCCATTGTTGTTTCTCCCTCCCGATGTACACCACCTACGGAATTATATCGTACTTTAAAACTCTCTATTATTTACGAGTATAATTATTGATCCTTCTTCTGCAAAAAGGAACCAATCCACAAACAGATTGAAATTGATTTCCTAAAATTATTCCAAAACAAGTTGCTAGCACACGATAACATTTGAAGAACACGCTAAAGATAGTCATAGTACATAACCACACGAGCAGTAGACATCAAATTTTTATTATGCAATAAATTGTGTACTTCATTATGAATAAAATAGTTAGCATAGTTAGGGTAATAGTAAGTGCATTTTCTACTATTACGTTTTTTTTTCTCAGTCGTAATGTTGATTGGTTCCTGTTTCCATATTTGTCATAATTTGATAAAAAAAAATTAAGACAGCATGCTCCAAAAGCATATTTATTTTATCTTATAGTGAGATTTAGCACGAAGTGAAAAAACTGTCAGCAAACTGAAGCTGAACGCGCGCTATGTGGAGTCAGCTGATGCCTCTCAAAAACGACCACTTGATATGAAATAAAGAAAGTGTGAAGACTATGATAGCCTAGAGATTTTTGAATT
Organism: Calephelis virginiensis; assembly: GCA_002245475.1. Classification (NCBI taxonomy): domain Eukaryota; kingdom Metazoa; phylum Arthropoda; class Insecta; order Lepidoptera; family Riodinidae; genus Calephelis; species Calephelis virginiensis. The sequence continues at coordinate 112,381 of NJDC01000286.1, read as the reverse complement.
TAGTATAACACACACATTTTAAACCCCGAGTATGTATTTTTATGAGCTTGTCTGTCGGTTTGTGTGTCTATTTATGTGTCCGTCTATTCTGGCATCATAACCCGAAATGGAACGATTTTGATACAGATTCTTTTGTTCGAAAGCAGACCTGATCGAGGTAATCTTTTTTTTAACAAGGATTTGGTCGGAGGTTATTGATAAATAAATAAATATCCCTGGACAAGTCACGCAAGTTGACTCTAACCCCAAAGTAAGCAAATTATATGCTTGTATCAGGGGTGTTAGTCAACAATATTAATACATAGAAATACTTAAATAGATACCAGAATAAATTTAATAAGCACCCAGACCCGGAAATGCAAACATATAAATGTTCATCACACAAATGCCTGCCTCCGTCGGGAATCGAACCCGAGCCTCGCGGTTGGTCGCTGTAGTTAGGCGTGTACGCCACTCGACCGACTCGGTCAAATTAATAATTATTGTATCACATGCTGACATATATTTTTCGTTGACTTATTTCAAAATCTCTTTCTATCCAGATTTGACAGAATTTTTTCATGAGAATGTGATTTTTGATGTTCCCGAGGGTTTGTAAATAATGAAAGCGTAATTTCTCGATGATAATTCAAAAATATCGCAGTATGATGACAGATAGCTGGATATCTTTACAAACATACATATCTCCAAGTCCCTTACGGGATAGGCAGAGTGTATCAAGTATCAAATTTCGATCCTTGCAGACCTTTCTGGCAGTGGCGCAGCTAAAAGTGGGTGAACTGGGACTTCGCCCACGGCCTCGCACCTAAAGTGGCCTCGCATTACCTGATTTAAAATCTTTGTTTATTTTTAAATTAAATAAAAGCCTGAAAAATATTAGCCTCATTCTTCTGTATCTAAAATACAAACAAAACAACTCCTGGATCCTAAGTTAACCGACATCGACAGGAGAAAGTAAAGACGTAAGAAAGTAAAGTAAATCATATGAACTTTATGAAGAATTGCAACTTTTAGTACTTTACTTTCTACTAAACTCTATTAAAGACGCCAATTGGATGATTCAATATATAATTACAAATAAGTTGGTTTTTTGAATGATATTGTAAGGCAAACAAGCAGGCGGATTTCCTGATGGTAAGAAATTCACGCCACACAGAGACATCAAAATTGGTAATGGTGCGTTGCCAACCTGAGGCCGGGATGTTAGGCCTCCAGCAAAAGTAAGTTTACCGGCTACCTTACCCTCCAAACAGGAACACGTAATGACGTTATGGCAGCAGGAATAGGTAAGGCGGTGGTACCAATCAAGGTGAGTCGCGGCGAAACCCTACCACCTAGACGTCTACATCAACAACAACGTCTATATTGCCGTTAGAATTATGTTAACTGTGCCTGTAAGTACAGCTTCTGCAGATAAAATTAGTAAAATCTACCTAAGAAACAGCATGAAGCAGGAACGACTGTCTGCTTTAGCAATACTTTCAATTGCAGCAGAATTATCTATAAAAATCAATTACAAATCAACAACAACAATGTAAAAAAAATGTCTAGGTACTTTTCTAGAGGGTGTGACTAAAAATAAAACCTTTTTTTCAAATATATTTGTTTTAAATACTCTGCTATCCATCTCTCGTAGCGTTTACAGTTTTTTCACTATAAGTAAAAAAGGTATGACAAATGTATGATAAGACCATGGTGTAACATGATAAGTACCTATATGATAAAATTTTTGGGTAGCTTTTGGGAAGGAACGGAAAGGGGCCTCGCCGATGCGACTGCGCACGTATATATTAGTCTAAGCTTCGCTGCTGCTTTCTGGCCTCCTCCATATTCGTTACCATTGTCATACAAACACGCTAGTTCCGGAGATTTTTGACACCACCCTCAGATAATACCCGAGCGAATTGATCGTGTAAAGTCAACCTTGGTCTCCCTGGGCACCAACATCCATCCACATTCGTATTGTATATCTGCTTTGTCAATCTTTCATCTGCCATTCTTTCCACATGACCGAATCAATTTTACTGATGTTATTAGGTACTATGTAAGCATATAGAAAGAGATTTAATCTGTTTGTGATTGAATTATTACTTATTCATCAACTTAAGTTTCACACAATTTGCGATCCCCGAGTGCATAATGAGCGTGATGGAGTTTAGTTATTCGTAATTACGAAACACCCTTAAGATATTCTAATAACAACTGGGAAAACCATGCCCATGAATATTAAATACGCGGCAATACAAGGGGAGTCCAGGACGCTAAATATGTAGTTAGTCCAGCGTCCTGTGAACTCTTAAGCTTTGTCGATTAAATGGTGAAGGAAAAAACACGCGACATTTATGTTCTTTGCTTTGTGTTATTATTTTCAAATGTTTTAGAATTTCCCCTAAATTCTAAAACATTTGAAAATAATTACAATCACTTGAATACACACAAGCGTATGGGATATAGATAATGTAATATGCCTAATATATATCACATTAAGAAAAGGACTTAATTTTTGACAGTTTCTGACCACAAGGGTCAGAAACTCCCGTACATCACGTTCAAATCGTTAGTTACTTTAAACATATATTATACACATTAGCTTGTAACGAAACTTAATCTGAAGTTTTTGAGTATTTCCTAAATTAAAAAAAAAGCTAAAGTAGCCTACATACGTACAAGCCTAACCGACTTCGAGAAAAGGAACAAGTAACATTCGACTTCTACATTTTTTATGTTAATCGATTTCTTCGTCATTTCTGAACCAGTTTTAAAAATCCATTTTTTTATTTGAAATAATTTACTTTCGTTGTGGTTCCATTGCCACTGTCAGGATCTGATAATAGAATATTAGGGAAATCAAAGAAAAATACATGCAATAATACTTGATTGTATCTAAGTGACTTACTCATAAAAATCGAAGTCGGTTTTTTGTAGCTTTACTGCGGTTAAATCCTACTAATATTATAAATGCGAAAGTTTATGATAATGTTTAAATATTTGTTACTATTTTACGAACAAACAACTAAACGAACATAGATTTAATTTTACAGGAATATAGTTTATACATCAGAGTTACACAGGGCCAAATGATATTACAACAAAAAATATAAGACGCGAGTGGAAGCTACCATAGGTAGGTGTAGTACAATGTAGGGAATGGTATAACGTACATCATGATCTGACGCGCCTTAGCAACTCTCCAAATCCCATCTTAGGCTCCCTCACTAAAAAGCGGACAGCTGTTGTTAATGTATTACAGTCTTGAATTTAAGTATTTAAATATTTTAAACGTCATTCTCATGAAGTTTATACCATTTTGCTTTATTTCATTTTCTTGCCTTGACTCCATGTTATTTATTTACTGGATATTGGTCGTGGCTTTCTTTACCTTTGCTTTAATGCGATTTAGCTTTCTCATAGAAATTCCTCAAGATGTCTGGACAGAAATAACCTATCTCATTCTCTAAGGTCAAATTCCTTTAACTTGGTTCACTGTAAATATTGATAACCTATCTACAGATAAAGATGACCTAGAATTTTGTTGTTAAGATGTTTTTGTCAATTTTTAAAATAATATAAAAACAGCGATTATCTGGTACTTGTCTCATATAGCACTATCTCTTGTCTTAGGTATGTTATTAGCATTGGTCATCAGTCGTTTAGGAGTAACCCAGTCGTAAATGGAAACGAATAATTTGGATTTCATCAGAGCTTAAGCGTGGACGTCGTCTATACCCGTTCTTGATTTGCTGGATGGAAAGGCCAACTTGCTTTCCATATTATAGAAAAACGCTTTATGAAAAGAGCAATGCATGTGGATCAGGCTGAAGAGGACTGTAAGGATTACGTAACATTAGGTACTTCATACTCTTTGTCTACCCTGTAAGATACTTGACGTTAAGATGTATATAACCAAAGGCTTATTTCCAAATAAGTCAAAGACAAGACAAGAGATTTTTTTATGATATTGAAAGGTAAACAAGCAGACGGATTTCCTGATGTTAAGAAATTCACGCTGCCTAGAGACACCAAAGGTGGTAATGGTGCGTTGCCAACCTGAGGCCAGGATGTTAGGCCTCGACTAAAAGGAAGTTTACCGGCTACCTTACCCTCCAAACCGGAACACGTCATGACGTTATGGCGGCAGGAATAGGTAAGGCGGTGGTACTAATCCGTGTGAGTCGCTGCGAAACTGTACCACCTAGTAAATCTGTTTTTCTAGTTTACTCAAAAATGTGATAAAGCATAAATTGAAAATTCCATTACCAGAAAATGTTATTGTATCTAACTTATTTATAGAATTTGTATGAACACTACAAAGCTTTCAAATCACTGCCGGTTATTGGTACCTTGATAGATGATTTCTATTGAATAGTTGGTAAAGCTTTATAACATAAGTTATGGGGCTCTCTATTGTATGTAATCACCATTGTATTATTGTACGAGTATCATCAATTTTTCCATGGATACATACACCTTACAAGCTGGTAGATAGTACAGAGGGAGAGCGAAATTGGTATCTATTATGCAATCTCCAGACCCGACCATAAAAAAATTAAAGTACTTTATTTGATGAATGTTTGTGTTTACAAGATAATAAATCAATGCATTCTACTGTGTACTGTGTAGTGCAAGTGAAATGGAAATATAAATTAAAGTATATTCAAGCTCATATCCCCGAAGGGGTAGGCAGAGGCACAACCAGGGCACCCACGATTAGCCGAAGACACTAAGTCCCACAATGTGATAGGTGACAAGCCTATCGCCAACCGGGCACATATCCAATCCCGGGCAACGTTAATTTTATAAGAAAACTGAAAATATTGATTTTCTAATTTTATTAAATAAATAAAATTAATTTAATTTTTAATAGAACTCATGAAAACATATAATACGTTTAAGTTTAAACATAGCCAGCCAGGGTAAGGAACGGCAAAACAAATTCCGTGCAACCATGTTTTAAAATCATATTAATGAACTGCTACTGAGCCCAAACTTCTGGGTAGTGTATTAATAGAAATGTTATTTTTATGTGATTAGACACTAAACAACCAAGGACCTGAGGATAAGAGACGATTGTGGCCTATGAACAACATAGGTGTTATGGGTGTGTTGCTGTTTGCTAGCTGAGATTGTTAGGCCTAGTGTGCAAGTGCGCCGGTAACCCTGTCCATACAGCACGAAACACCAACCATACCTACACCGTCGTTATAGCGGTAAGAATAAGAATGGCTCTGGTTCCTACCAGGCTAAGTTGATGCATGGTACTCCATCGCCGGAAGTAGAGTGGTTAGCGATAACGTATTTAACCTGTGCTCGTCTCCTAAGAGCTGTCAGGTTACAAATGGTCTAACCTGCCATCTGCTAAGACTTTTAAAAGTAGGTACCATCCCTAAGGGGTTAAAATATGGTTCAAACAATAAATAAAAGTTCCCAAATTTCGAAGTTACAATCTTAAAATATTGTGCTTCGGTCTATAAATGTTAAATCAACGCTTCGGTGACGGTTGTTTATAAATCCGTCTTCTTGTATTCTAGACACATTTCAGTAGAGAAATATATGAGAATTTTTTTATCAATTTTTATGAGTTTTAGTAGAGAAATATATAAAACTTTAGACTAAGGGCATAGACTACTTTTAATTGGACATCTCACAAGAATTTTGAGGAAGTACCTATTAAATATCTACAACATTCATTCAAAGAAGCGGGCCGCGAGCAGCATATAAGATTGTAGTATACAAGAACGCCTAGCTATTAGTATTTGATAGAGATATATATATATATATATATTATTTTAAAATGGTTTAAAATAACAAACCGACATGGCAAACTACGCTAAGCTTGACATCGATAGCTGACATCTGACAGTTTATATAGGGAAAGTACTGTTTTTTTCATTTTCCTTGCAGTTTTTCCAGTTTTTCTTTTTATATAAAATTTCTTCAGACAATAAACTAATACAACAAAGAAAAGAATTAGCAAAATCGTTCCATCCGTTCAGGCGTGATTTAATGACGACGCGAAATAGGAATTCGTTATAATGCACATAAAAAATTTTTTTACAGCCTAATCTTATAATATGAATCTTATAATAGATATAATCTTATAATAGAAATGAATCTCCATTTCACATGGTCATCGCACCATAAACGGAAAGACCAATTTTGCTAATGATTTTTTTATTGTGTTAGTTATTGTCAGGAGAAGGTTCTGATGAAAAAACACGGATAGAATTGAAAAATTTTGTTTTCCTTTGTACAAACTGTTTGGAATATCAAGTGATATAAAGTTAGAGGAATCGGCTACTATACATATAAGATTAAGCTGTAAAAGTATTTGGACACTACAATGTGTTGGTATACTTAAATATTTTACTAGCATATTTTTAATATGCATATTCCGCAAATAAATTTATTTTTTGTTTTAATTTCATTGTAATACCAGAAGTTTCATTCACGTTGCCATTATTTCGCGAGCGTCAAGGTGGAGGGACCAAGTCTCAGATTTCAATGACATACTTAAAAAAATCTAGCTAATTTCTACTATTTCTAACTTTTGGTTAAAAAATTTAGCTCATCAATCAAAATAAAATTGCTTTCTCCTGTATTTTTTTTTATTTTTAATATAAGAGAGTAAAAAGAGAGAGAAAAAGCTAAGAAATGACAGTAATTTTCTTTACAAATTGTAGACAACCCTAGTTTAATGTAATGTACCTAATTACATCGCTAGCCGAAGCAGCACCGAATGAGCTACGAAATTATTAACGAATTCCGTTCTTCAGGGTTGAGATCTCTTACATTGCTCTGGGATAGAAAAATATCACGAAAAACCAAACGTACCAAGACCCTACATCCAGATATGCGAAAAAATCCGTAATTGCAACTTAAATATAAAATTATCCTTATCTCTATCAAATACTAATAACTAGGCGTTCTTGTATACTACAATCTTATATGCCCGCTTCTTTGACTGAATGTTGAAGATATTTAATAGGTACTTCCTCAAAATTCTTGTGAGATGTCCAATTAAAAAGTAGTCTATGCCCTTAGTCTAAAGTCTTATATATTTCTGTACTAAAACTCATAAAAAATGATAAAAAAAGTCTCATATATTTCTCTACTGAAATACGTC
>NJDC01000286.1:70573-87545 GCA_002245475.1 Calephelis virginiensis | reverse complement strand
AGGTGTCTGTTCCATAAAAATGGAACGCGAAGGAAACGGACATCCGAATTATTTAAAGATTAGTGATATCTACCATGAAACAACACCAGCAACACTCTAGTGTTAGGATTCAACAAAACTTATTGGCGAGTAAAAAAAATACACATTATGAAATATAAGTGAAAAATTTTTTGTCACGTTTTGATTAAATTTTAATATTACCAATCATAGTTTTCGCTTTTACACAAATATGAATCACCGTAATTTCTTCACCCCGTAAAATATTACGAGCTAACACATACAAATAAAATAAACTACTTACTACTTTACTTTAGTAGGTGGTAGAATTTCGCAGCGACTCACCCGGATTGGTACCACCGCCTTACCTATTCCTGCCGCCATAACGTCATGATGTGTTCCGGTTTGGAGGGTAAGGTAGCCGGTAAAGCTCGAGGCCTAACATCCCGGCTTCAGGTTGGCAACGCACCATTACCACCTTTGGTGTCTCTAGGCGGCATGAATTTCTTACCATCAGGAAATCTGTCTGCTTGTTTCCTTTCCAGTATCATAAAAAAAACAGGTAACTTGAGAGCAAACAACCTTATGTTTTTAATGGAATTGTGTCGAAAAAGTACAAATGTTGTTAAAAAGTGTGATTTCAATGGAATTACACCAAAAGCCGACGATGAAGAATGTAACTTGTTATATTGAAATGCACCGTTTATCATATTATAAATGTAATCCATCGGTATAATAATAATCAAACATATGTGAAACCTTCTGAAAACAGTAAAACTAATAGTTAAAAAGTTGATTTAACTATAGATTTCCAAAAGAATTGAACATGGCGTGGGGACTACCAAAACTGCCCGGGCTGACATTCTCCGATCCAACGAAGACACAGCATCAATTGAGGAGCTCGCTTCGGTTCTACCAGGGATACCGGTTTCCTGATACCATGATACGGGGTCCTGGGGGCACTGACACCGATGTAGACAGCAACGCATTCGCACTGCCAGAAGATAGCGTAAAGTTAGTATCACTAGCATAGTACCACTAGTTGGGCATAACTTATACTAGTTTTCCCCATTGTTGGTCAGGGATCCTTTGCAGTATAGACCATCTGCCTTCCTGTCATACAGATCGTAAAAGGCGAGCATAGGCTTACCGTCACTAACATCGTGACATCTGACTAGGTGGTAGAGTCTTTGTATATATTAAATTCTAATTTTGTGATCCGCGAGAAATGCGAAAAAAAGCCATTTGCAACCCCACCTCAGATTATATTAAGCCCCCAGTTACGGGTTGTCAACTTTTGAAAAACTGTTGCCAAAGACGCGTGCCTAGTCAATTATTGAATTCTTTAGATATAAATATTTTGATGGCAAACAGATAGAAACATATTTAAAAGTACTTTTGGGTGCATTTTTTTTAATTTAATAGTATATAATCTATGATACCAAACAAAATAAGATAATATTTCCATTTTTATATAGGTTGACATTTTTTTATTGCCAACTTAGATTGATTAAAAAATTGCACTTAAAAGGAAGGATGGTGACAAATGAGCTACTAAAACATTTTCATAGCGAATATGTATATTTGTATTAACTTACTGATTACCTACTTGAATTATCAACGACTACTCGAGACTTTAGAAACTTGAAAAAAAAATGCACAAAAGTTATTTATAATGCGTGAAATATAATTGAGAATATGTTTTTAAGAAATTTAACATTTCGTTTAGGATTTGGATAAAATTATCTACTCCCTTATTCAGTTACATAGTTGTAAAAATTTGTAAAAATACTCTACAAAACAAAAAAAAAACAATATTCAACATGTTTCGAAATATGAACCCCTAAAGCCGAAAAGTTGAATCACGGATTAGAAGTTAAAAAAAAACACGTATTTGGATGTGCCATACAAATATTAGTGCATGTTTTACCATGAACAAATTCACTGACATATAAGTCAGCTTTAGTCCATGTATAATATAACTATAACTATAGGGATAAATACAGTACACTATAAGTATTTGGAAGAAATGGGCGATCTATTAACCCTAGCCATTGCAATCGAATATAAATATACCTACATCGGTTTTTCATATTTTAAGTATGATTGACAACCCTACCCGAATTACGCCCCAAGCATAATCTTCACACGTCGGCTGTTGGACTGCGTCATTTGTTTTCATAAGACTAAGGAATTCTTCATATTCAAACACATTTTATAGTCAAACTTAATCATTTTCTCGTGTTATCATAACGACCAAGAAGGAAGCTCTCCTGATAGCAAAAGACAATTTTAGGTCAAGTGGCCTAGGCCCATGGGTCCCTGGAGGTGACTCGATCATAACGAAAAACACTGATGCTATGACGAGGTTTTGACGAAGCTTGTTGATTTTTTTTAATTTTAGTGCTATTTCAATGTGAACTGGTAGAGTTCTGAGATACACATAGCACTACCACTTCATACTCAGAAATTATGAATACAAAGTTCTGATTGCCAGAGTTTTATAATTATTTTGAAGTGAAACTTCTTTGGAATCATGATTTCAAAACGGGTGCAACGGAAAAACGACAGGTAAGAGACACAAATATATATTCATCTCATTCTTTTGTCGATTTACTTAAGTTTCACTTATATCGTGTGTAAATCACACACACACCTTTTTTTTGTATTTAAGAAAAAAAAAGCGCAATATATAAACTATTGATTTTGGTTGAAATTCCAAGTGTGAGTTTTCTTTTATCTGTTTGATGCTAAAGCAGTAAAATATGTTTACTCAATCTGTGCCTTTTAGTTAACCGAATTAAAAATACCGAACTTAATCTATAACGCTATTGATCTGAAAATTTAGTTCCATTAGTTACCATTAGAGGCGCTGTCCAAAGTTTTTATACAAATAATTTACGGAGACGAAAGCGAGTGTTACACCATAAAAAAAAGTATCTCCACGCCCATATCCCTGAAGACGTAGGCAGAGGCACAACCAGGGCACCCACGACTAGCCGAAGATACTAAGTCCCAAAATTGATAGGTGGCAAGCCTATCGCCAATCGGGCACATATCCTATCCCGAGCAACACTTTTTAAATTAGAAAATTGGAAAAACCCAACCTTTTTTTTGCTGCCCGACCCGGGATTCGAACCCGGGACCTCATGCAGCCAAGTCTAACAAATGAACCGCTAGACCACAGAGGCATTTTACACCATAAAGTCATAGTAAAGGGCTGTATCCTGTATATGAAGGAGAAATTGTGTCTGTTTGTTTGTCCTCCTGTCACCTTACAATATAACTTACAGTATAATTTGGTTTGGGCGAAGATTTTATAGGTGTTTGAGTGATAATTTCACAGTGTCGTTATAGGGCTGAAGGATAAAATAGGTTATCTTTTATCCCGATAACGAAACGGCTCCCGCGGGAGAGTTAAATACTAATGCATTTTTATGACACAAACAAAAAACAAGCATACGGCTCTCTTCATGGCAAGAGACAACCGTGGCCTATAGTCACCGTAAATGTTATGGGTGTGTCCAGCGTTTTAGGCTTAAAGTGCAAGTCTTCCGGCAATCCTAACTTAAAGACTGGAATATCTAATTACTAAAAGGAAAAAAAGTAATGAAGAAAAGGAGAAAAGGTAATAAAAATTAATCATCATCATTGCGTATTTAGTTGTTTTTATTTAAAATTATAATAATTTTTAAAAAAGACGCCCCCGGGTGGGCTCGAACCACCAACCTTTCGGTTAACAGCCGAACGCGCTAGCCGATTGCGCCACGGAGGCTATGACGGATACAGGCCAAAACAATATTTTCTTCGGTTTAAAAAAAAATAAAGTTAATTTGCATCAATTAGTACCTATCTCTGTTTATTAAATTGTTTCTGCCATAAAAGACAAAGTGCTGCTCATTAATTGCTACCGAAATGACATTAGTGCTTACTATTGTTGTATTTTAAATAATTAAGTCAATAGCAAACACAATCTTAAAACCTTACAATGTTAGCCTAACGATTACACATTCGTTATTCATCGAGTTCGTTATTAACATTTATTAATTAAAATATTAATTAACTATAGATTATGGATATACGGCCATGTTAATAACCTATCTAAGAAAGTGCTATTTTAGCAACCTGGCAACCACTGCTAGTTTTTAATAACTAACAAAAATATCTTAGTAACACAACTCTAGTAGGCCTATCTTTATCTGTAGATAGACTATGAATATTGGGCGATATGGAATAAGTGACAATTTCAATAACCGAACATTTTTAAGATTTCCGAGCTTACGTAATTATTTATTGAATCGTGCTTTATTGAACACGTATACATTGTTAAAATAAACTACGCGTAGTAACCTTAAAGAAATATTTTTTTTAGGCGGGAAACAAGGAGGCAGAATGCAGATAGATGGAATTTACAAAAACTTCAAAGTATCATGTTTACACACGATGCCGATCACCAAAGACCAATTAAACTCGAGTCAGTTTAATAGATTGCATTTGACACTTCAATGAAATATGACATCGTGTCTTTCAATAATATTATTTCACTGTTCAAAGTTAGGACTGCAGATTATCTTAACCTTTCCATTGTTAAGTACATAATATTTACTGTACTATTGTCAAAATAATGCATTTTTATGTTTTATTTTGACAGATATTCACTAAGATTGACATATGTCAAATGTGATCTCTTAAATTGACTCAACTTTAATGTATAAAGAAATATAAGAAGCAGTCTGTACCAAATTGTGTCAATGAAAATCAAATCAAAATGATCTTTATTTCATGTTAACATACAAGATGCACTTGTGATGCGTCTATGAAATACTAAATCTGCCACCGGATCGGAATGCAACCTCAAAGTGAGAATATCCGACAAGAAGTTCAGCGGCCTTGTCTTTTTTTCCTTATTTTAAAATATGTATACAATAATTAATGATGACACATTATATTTATAAGAAATTGGCACGAGCAGTAATTCACAAGTGTTCGATCATTTGACTGCTCTTTATTTACCCTTAAGAAATATTATAATGACTTGTATTGCTAACTGAATGGTTCTATGTTACTGGACTTTGGGGGTGAATAAAGTGTTCACAGCGTGAGTTTATAATATGGGATAAACCACCTACAACGCTGCGTCCTGATTACCGGCTTCTGTTTTAGCTATGACCCATCTCTAACGTATGGTCGGGTGAAGCAAGCAGCATTACCAGCTGTGGTGCCACACTTCGTTCACTATGACAAGAAGTGCTTGAATTTCACGGCATTCTTCAAGCAGCCGGTCTACGAGAACCCCGACGAGAACTTCCGAGTGCGCGTCGTCCAGATCATTTACTTCCTCGAGGATGATACTCTTACCGTCATGGAACCTCGTGTCAGGGTAAGACATGATTTCTCAGTTATTACTACCGCTAGGAGTAATTATTAGCTCTTCGGCATTATTTTTGACAAACGTATTTTGATGTTATACATTTTATTCATATTTTTAAAGAAAAGAAACACTTGTACTGTTTTACTTATCACTTATAATTTATTACTTTATAATTAGTAGCCTACCGGTTTCGCTTATACAGCATCATCAGGGCTAAAACTTAAACTACTCAACAATATTATTTTTGATGTGTAACTATAAATTCATTATAATGGGTAGATATAAAGAACTTTGATACGTTATACAACGGAGTTGCCCGCTATAGATTATTTCACCACTTAATGATGAAAAAAGTACAATTTTAGAAAATATTAAAAAACATGTCAATTGCCTCCACTAATTAATTAACTATTAAATTACATTTACAATTTTTTTACATATGTAAAACTTAATTATTTATGCTAAAATCAATTAATTAAAATAAAATTAAAATAATATAATAAATGCTCATGTCAAAATTAGAAAACATTCATGTCATAATAAAAATAAGTAAATTAATTATTTAAAGTTAAATTATAATTATTATACATTTCAAATGATCCCCCTGTTTGATTGTGCGAAAATAAGGACTTAAAAAAATAATGATTGTGACGTTTGAAGTATTAGTTGTTGTTGTTGCTTTTGTCGTATTCGGTGTTGTACTTCATGAGGTTCTCGGCTTCAGTCCCCGGGTCGAGCAACCAATAGAATTTTTTTATTTCTTAATAAAAATAACTTTGTGATTGCATATGTTGGCAATAAGCTTGCTACCAATAACATTGGGGGGCTTAGTGTTTTCGGCTAGTCGTGGCTTGGATGTATATACCTTTGCCTTCCTCTTAGGGGATATGGTCGTGAAAATACTTTTCTTTGTGTATTGTATGCGCCTATTTTCGTATGCATGTGTGTATCCTCGTCGTATATCTTAAACAAGGGTAATAACCAGTGTTGTCAGTACAGTGAGTATTTACTTCAACACTCACTGGCAAAATCTTTGTCAAACTCACTTTGAAGGTACAATTCCTGGGTAAAAATTAAAATTGATGGTGATATTCGTTCCTTAAAAAAATGACCAAGAGTGTCTGTGTCGTTCTTTAAAAAATATAGCCTGCTGCTATAATGTTGGATACTCATTATCAAAATCTTTACTTCACTCGCTTTGACGTTATATTTCCTTGTAGTTGTGGAAGGTTAGAAGAACAGAAATAGCACACAAGTTTAGTTATGACATTTATTTAAATATACTTACCTATAATTAAAACATTGTTTTTGCTCCTATTTCTTTTTCTTATATTTTAAACCTTCTCGAGTTTTAGTAGTTTTAGAACAGTACCTACTTGATTTCTAAATAAAAGAAGATATGTTAACCGTATTTTGCCAAAAAGGTAATAATAATAAAAATGACTCACAATTTCCTAAAATTAGATATTTTAGTATTCCTATCTGGCATCATTAGATGAATTACCTACTAGTAAAAACAGTTCCCTTGATTTTAAATTCAGTTAAACATATTTCTGTATTCCTAAAGGAATAGAAAGGAGTAACTAAGTGCTCGTTTAATTTCGTCTATAAATTAATACTTCTAAGATGTTTAAAATTAAATTTTTAACTGAATAATTGGAGGAGATTTTCAATTCGATTGTATGTTTTTTTTAATTTATTTTGTATGTTTGTTACGCAATTACTCGACTAATAACCAACCGATTTTGAGGGTTCTTTTTTAAAAAATTGGTCAAAACTCCGAGATAGTCCCTTAATAGGTTTATCATGATTCGACTAGTTGTTTTTGATTTGTACTTAACTAGTGGCCCGTCCAGCTTCGCATGGTTATGAAATATACATATAAAGCTTCCTCTTTAATCACTTTATCTATTAAAAGAACCGCATCAAAATACGTTGCATAGTTTTAAAGATTTAAGCATACAAATGGACATAGGGAAAGTTTTTTATACTATGTATTGATACTGTATAAATTTCATAATTGAAAAGGTCGTCAAGGTAAGTGAAAAATGTATGCAAATTTAAGTGTAACTCAAAAACTAATAGTTGGATGTTGATGAAATTCATGTGGGATCATTTCGAAATCATTTGCTATCTTTCGAAAAAAGAATTATCAGATCGCAATGTGAAATAGTTAAAAAAAAAGTGTCTTCACGCCCATATCCCCGAAGAGGTAGGTAGAGATACAACCAAGGCACCCACGACTAGCCGAAGACACTAAGTCCCACAATATGATAGGTGGCAAGCCACTTCCAATCCCGACCAACATTTTTTTATTAGAAAATTAGAAAATTGAAATAGTTGGTGTCGGTTATTGCAATTTACTGAGCTTAATCACATAATTTATTTTCCCTGCGAGTTATGACATAGCGTGTTTAATAATATAACCGTATTATATTAGTAACCGGTTTTTGACCAACTGCAAATGTCGTAAGAACTGCTAGAATTTTTCAATTATATAAGGGTTAATTACACAACTTGATTTAAATTCCCCCCCCCCCTTGTCATCCCTGCGTAGGTTCAAGTCCTTTTTGTGTAGACTATTACTTTTTATTAATTATCATAAATATAAATAATTAATCCCCCGTGTTGGGCCGGGCTCCTTTGTAGAATAGACCTGTGCCAGGCAGCTAGTAAAAGGCGAGCATAGGCTTGCCTGCACTAGCACCGTGACATCTGACTAGGTGGTAGAGTTTAGCAGCAACTCGCCCGGATCGGTACCACCGCCTTACCTATTCCTGACGCCATAACGTCATGATGTGTTCCGGTTCGGAGGGTAAGTAGCCGGTAAACTTTCTTTTGCTCGAGGCCTAACATCCCGGCTTCTGGTTGGCAGCGCACCATTACCACCTTTGGTGTCTATAGGCGGCGAGAATTTCTTACCATCAGGAAATCCGTCAGCTTGTTTGCCTTCCAATATCATAAAAAAAAACCTTTGTTTGTCAGGATCGTGAGGTCTGGCACTCGATACTCTCTGCCTTCTCCGTAAGGGACTTTGCATGAAGATATGTATGTATGTATGTATGTGTAGACTATCTGCCCCCCTTGCTGTGAAAGATGAGCATATGGTCATCATTATCAACAAGATTAAGAGCGGTATGGTGACGATGGAAGCCACATCTGTCTTACATTGGGATAGCCGTTTGCTTGTTCGCTGTCTTCTCACGTAAAAAATAAAAAAAAACAAATGAACTCAACGTACTCATGTATATTTATATTCTTTTTCTTCTATTGCCTCTGTGGTCTAGCGGTTCAGTTATTGGATTTGACTGGATGAGGGTCCGGGTTCGAATCCCGCATCGGGCAACAAAAACAAAATTGTGTTTTTCCAATTATCTAATAAAAAAGAAATTTTGCTCGGGAATGGATATGTGCCCGGTTGGCGATAGGTTTGCCTCCTATCACATTGTGGGACTTAGTGTCTTCGACTAGTCGTGGGTGTACCTCTGCCTACCCGTTCGGGGATATGGGCGTGAATACGCTATTTTTTTTTTTCTTCTATGTATATAAAAATCATTTGCTGTTCGTTAATCTAGCTAAAACTTTAGAAAAGCTAAACCGATTTGGCTGATTTTAGTTTTGAGTTATTTGTTTGGAAGGTTTTAAAAATAAGGAAAAAGAAAACACTGCGAGGAAACTAGGAAAAATCACATTCACATTTTTTACATACAAATAGAACGGATGGTACGAAATTCGCCGGGACAGCTAGTACATAGATATAAATGAATTCGTTAATATCGCATCACGTGTGAACGAGTAGATCAGTTTTCTAATTTCTTTTGTTGTTGTGATAGTTATTGTCGGAAGGATATAAAGAGAATAACTGGGAAAATTGCAAAGAAAGTAGGTAAAACGATCTTTTAATTTTTCCGATACTGCCAATAGCTATCCAATGTCTAGCGGTACAAAGTTGCCCAGGTCAGCTGCAATAAAATAATAATTATATTTTATTGTTAGGTATTAGTGTTAGTCGGCGATACTAACACATAGACACACATGTAATAAACATCGTAATAAGTTTTATTAATAATCATCTAACATATTATAAGGGTTAATTAAACAACTTGATTTAAATCCCCCCACCCCTGTCATCCCTGTGTAGGTTCGAGTATATTATTATTATATTATATAGTATATTCCTTAGAAATCACATGTTTTGAGAACATTTTCTTTTAAACAAATATCTGCTTCTGTCGGAAATAAAACCCTTGTGATGCTCGGTGACGCTAGGCTGGTTAACTAAACCAATGACGTATTTACACTTTTTAACTCCCGACAATAAAATAAAAGTGATAAAAGCTTAACGTGTGTGTCAGTGTCAGTGTGTGGGCGCGCGTGGGCGTTCAACTGAGTTTGTGTATGTCTGTAGAATCTTAACTTTTGAACGGATGGACCGATTTCGATACGGATTTGTCCGCTTGAAAGTTGACATAATCGAAATAGTTTTTTTATGATATTGGAAATTTCAGACGCATTTCCTGATGGAAAGAAATTCACGCCGCCTAGAGACACCAAAGGTGGTAATGGTGCGATGCCAACCTGAGGCCAAGATGTTAGGCCTCGAGCAAAAGGAAGTTTACCGGCTACCTTACCCTCTGAACCGGAACACGTAATGACGTTATGGCGGCAGGAATAGGTAAGGCGGTGGTACCTATCCCGTTTCGGTCCGGGTCCTCTGTAGAGAGCCGTTTTGGCTGAGAGCTTGTAAGAGCCGAGCAAAGATTATTTAGGACATTACCAACAAGATCACTGGTGGTAGAACGCTTTGCAGCAACTCGCCCTATTAGAGATCATCCACTGTACCTATTCCTGCTGCCATAATGACTCATATTCCGGTCCAGAGGACAGGATGGCTGGTGTACTCGCACATTTGGCTTCACGCCCCGGCCACTCGACAGTGACGCACCTATAACATCTACGACGTTAGCTATAAACACGTTTATCTCCCACCATTTGGAGAGCCGTGTGCTTTTACACTGACTTCTTACAAAAAAAACCAGACCCAGTATCTCAAATATGTTGATCAAACAAATGCTTGCCTTTGTCGGAAATAAAACCTTTGCGAATGCTCGTAGGCGTTAGGCTAATACGCTAACTACTCGGCCAATGCGGAATTTATGCTTTTTACTTCGTAATGGCTCATGGTACGCTTTGCGTGTTGCCACATAATCTACACCTCAATTCACGCGAGTTGAAATAGCGTTTCCAACATTCCTACCAACATGCACGTAAAGCTCTGTTATGGAAGTATTATGCTGATGTTGGCAATTAAAAGTTGTAGCACACCGAAGGAGCACAGGTTTAAATTCGAAATTGCAATATTCCATTGTAATTTCAAATTTCCTTCATTGATCTCCATTGCCGTGTTGATAGGGTTAGGCTAGATTTGCATACGATCCTAGCTAGAACATAGTGACGTCCAGTAATGTTTGTGATACCAGATACCAGTAACGATAGTAGGTACGTGTTTTTTTATTTGCCTTAAAAATCAGCGTTGTATCTCTACGCCTGTATACCCGTAGAGGTTGTAGAGGTACAACAGGAACACTCACATATTTGATATTTTCCATCGTCGGCGCTTGTTAAAACTTCCAAATATTCATATTAATTAATACTAAAGTTGTTAGTTTAAGTTTTAGCCCTGATGATGCTGTATAAGCGAAACCGGTAGGCTATTTACAAAATAATAAATTATTATAAGTGATACGTAAAACAGTACAAGTGTTCCGTTATTCAAAAATAGGAACGGAACACACACGATTAGTCAAAAATACCACAGAGTGATAAATCGAAAAATAAGTTTTTATTTTGTCCGAGCCGGGAAATAAACCCGAACACTCGTGTACTCTAGTAGTGCTTATAATATTTAAAATATTAACTTATTTATGAGTCCTCCACAAATTGCGTTATATTTTATGATTTATGACTAAATATCTTTTGAAACTTTTAAAAACTTCTTAGATTTTATTTTCATTTATAATACCTACACACTATTCACGCATTATTTGTAAATATAATAATTTAAACGCAGTAAATTGCAAAAAACTGACTTGAAATTTGGAACATATTTGGTTTTCTCATGAATGCTCATGTAGACCTGGACCAAATTATAATGAGACCACCGCGGGAGTAGGTATAGGCTTTCAATTTAAAAATTTGAAAATATGTCCACAAACACCGGAATAATCGCGAAACATGCATATAAAAAAAACAACATACAGGCTAATTGAGAACCTCCTCCTTTTTCGTCGGTTGAAAATGAATGCCCGTTTTGTACGATATTGTCAGGAAAAAGTTCTTACAAAGGAAATTCGGAGAATTGCAGGAAAATTGGGAAAACAATGCTTTGATCCATAAAAGCTTTAAGGTCTGTAAGTAGGTAATTGCTAATGTTAAGCGAGACGAATTCCGCCGGCTCGGCTAGTATGAAATATAATTGCTTACCTGTTTGGCTTTGTTTGACTTTGTGACACTTTAATGGCTTTTGAGTATCAACCATTCACATACTCGTACTTTTTAATTTTATTGTCACTACTTTACACAAAAACATAATTACTTAGTACATACTTAGACCAGTAAAGTCATATTGGCCGGAGAGTATAATATATTACTTAAAGATGTCTCCATAAAATGTCATTACTTTGAATAAAATCGAAACTTACTAAACGTCGAGATAAAAATACAATAATTTTTTTTTCAAGTACCCTCAAACTCGCATCAGTGGTCTAGCGGTCCGGCGTCGGACTTGACTTCATAAGGTCTCAGGTTCGAATCCCGGGTCGGGCAGCAAAAATAGAAACTGTGGTATTTCCAATTTTCGAACAAAAATAAAAATAAATAAAAATACTGTCGAAACAACTTTCACACACACACACTCATATTCATAAAATAAATAACATTCATTTATTTTCATTTTCATTTCAAGTACATTAACTGAACGCACAGGAAGTAGTTGCAATTAGTGGGTAAAAGCGCATTCAAATGTATGCAAATGAATAATTGTTCATCGAAAATCGCTTTAGTTTCAAACGTGTAGGATAAGTCTGCACATTACAAACGTGATGGAGCATAGTTGAAAGCTTTGGTTTATTTTGAGGGTAGTAGTAGTAATATCTTCACGCCCATATCCCAAGTGGTAGGCAGAGGCACAACCAGGGCACCCACGACTAGCTGAATAAATCCTACATTGTAAATAGACTTTCCCACAACCTGAATGTAGGTGACAAGCCTATCGCCAACCGGGCACAAAATATCCAGTCCCGGGTACGTTATTTTTCTTAGAAAATTTAAAATAAGTACACATTTTCTTTTTTTTTGTTGCCTGACCGAGGTATTTAAGGTCCTGGGTTCGATCTTCTCAAAAAGTCAAGTACCACGCCGGAGGCGATAAAAGTATGAATTTGATGAACAAAAAAAATTGTATTTAATATATAAAAAAAGAAAGTCGCGTCAGTTACACTATTTACAACTCAAGAACAGCTAAACTGATTTAGCTAAAAATTTGTGGGAACCAGGAAAAAAACAGAGGATACTTTTTATCCCGTTGGACTGCGATGAAATTAGGAAAAACAACATCTTATTTTTTCTCGTACAAACTGAAGGGGTGTAACGAAGTTCGCCGGAACAGCTAGTATTATTTATAAAACAAATCAAGGGCCACAACCATGGTGTATTTCTAAACGACTTCAAAACAGTCCCACCTGTTTTTATATTTTTACATGGACTAGGGTAATTCGATTTCTCATTCATTTTGATCCAATTCTAAAAGTTATTTTATATTTGAACGAGCGTACTTCCAAGATGGTCCCATTGTCGTCAAGTCTAGTTCCGATGGTTGAATCCCAGGGAAGTCAAGGAAAATAAACAAATTAAATTGAATTGTATTGATTTGAACTAAAAAAAAACTTGAATGTTTGGTGTACATGGATAATTAACTTATTGAAATTGAAGTTGATTTCTTGCAGTTTTGCTGAAGTATAATTATCGATATGTTGATTCATACAATTCCTTAAACCTTTTCTTTGTGGTAATTAAGTAAGGAACTTCACGCCTGTATCCCCGAAGGGCAGAGGCACAACTAAGGCACCCACGACTAGCCGAAGACACTAAATCCCACAACGTAATAAGTGGCAAGCCTATCGCTAACCGGGCACATGTCTAATCCCGGGCAACGTTATTTTTAATAGAAAATTGAAAATATGCATTTCTTATTTTTGTTAGTTATTGTATTGTTATTTCTATTTCTTATATTTTGTTGCCCGACCCGGGAATCGATCCCGGAACCTCAAGAAGTCAAGTCCGACGCCGGACCGCTAGACCTCAGAGGGGATAAAATATAAACTAATTGATTTGAATTGAATTGAAATCCATTCCATAAACCTTTTCTTTGTGGTATAACTCTGTTACCTCGACAGAATCATATCATTAGTCTATATCATTTAAAAAGCAATGTTAAATTCAAATATGCATACATACATACATATTTTCACACCAAGTCTCTTACGGCTTAGGCAGAGAGTATTGAGTGATAAACCTCACGATCCTGGCAGATCTGACTGGCTCCCTCCACATTATTTATCCTTTTCATACAAACACGCCGTTTTCGGAGACTATTGACACCACCCTCGGATAACACTCGAGCGAATTAATCGTGGAATGTCAACCTTGGTCTCCCCGGGTACCTACATCCATACACATTCGCACTGTTTATCTGCTTTGTCAATCTTCCATCTGTCATTCTTTTTACATGTCCGAACCAGCGGAGCACGTCCCTTCGGATCTCACACCGGGCACTACAAATTTACCAGAGTGCTCTAATTTCCATCGCATTTATTCTACTCTCATGCTATTGACATACTTAACTCTCACTTCCATACAACGTTGGGAAAGCACAGAATTATGCAAATCGAATCTATCACTTTGACTCGAAACCTTGCTTTGAAATAGCTGACCCTTCTTCCTTAATAGAAAGAATGACTCTTTCTACATGTCCGAACAGCAGAACAGTCGAGCTACTTTCTCATTTTAACACATATAATTTTCTAAAAACCTATTTTTTGTGGTTGAAGTCTGTAACCTTAACATTCATATCAATCGTGTATTATATTTCAAAGTTATTATATGTTAAATTTTAAACACAAATATGCAATAATATTTTGAATACATTCTTACCACTAGGCTACTAATAGGGGTTAAAAAGAACATTGCGAAAGTGGACAATGGCGAGTCTACGATTTTGTATTTTGTAATGTGCGAATTTAGTACGAGTGCATAAATCGGTTTTATTTTGATCTCCGGTTAGGGTTGCCAGATGATATTAATTCATCTGAAATTTCCCTATACTTTTATGATAGCTAGGCCCAAAAAAGTTTCTCTAATAAAAAGAAATTAAAAATATTTAGGAAATTCCGATTCAATTGAACAGATTGATTATAAAATCAAATGCCAAGTATATGTAGCAATACAACATATACAATATCGGTATATATAATAAAAAGCCGTGTTAGTTACACTTTTCATAACTCAAGAACGGCTGAACCGATTCGGCTGGATTAAATCGATGATAGATATAGGAGGACAGGAGATAGACATTGGATACTATTTGTCCCCTTCAACTGGAAACTAGGGAAAACAAGATAATAATTAAATGTTACCAGAATGATTCCATGATTAACTATTTTAGCCTTTTTATCTGGCAACCCTACTATAGACACATAATTTGATTTCCGAAGAGTAATTGTACAACAATCCGCACTAGCTAAGCCAATCCAACTCCATAAACCGCTCATGGGTCACACATGTAAGTGACTTATCCCATGATCCTTTGGGATAATTTAGATGTTGTTAAGGTTCTACATATCAAAGGATATTTGATCCTTTTCTTATTCCGTGTATCCCGAATTGTAGTTACAAATATTCTATGAAGGTTTAATAATATCGACTCCAAAAAGAAGGAAGTTATCAGTTCTATGTAAAATGTGTATTATCTATTTATTTTGTTATTTTTCTAATAAGAACTAGGTAAATTGTCTGGAAATGGAAATGTGCCCGGTTGGCGATAGGTTTGCCAACGATGACATTACGGGACTTAGTGTCTTCGGCTAGTCGTGGATGCACTAGTTGTAACTCTGCCTACATCTCCCGAGATATGGGCGTGAACGTATTTTTCTATGATTTTGTTTTTTAACCGACTGCTCTCATTTCGATCGCTTTTATCCTACTCTCATGCTACTGACATACCTACCCAACTCTCGCTAAAATACAACAACGTTGGGATACCCAAAGAATTATGCAAATCAAGTCTTGCGTCTTATAATTAAAATAAAAATTTAAAATAAAACATAATTAAATTGCGCATTAGTAATGCACATTTTTTTCTGTAAGTACTAAATGACTCAGTACTTAGCAAAGAGTAATTTTTTTTCAGATGTGTATCTTTAAATTATGTTTTATAATCACTAAAATTCTATTAGAGGACTTCTGGTAAACTGGTTAGCCGGGTTAAACTGCAAAACACCAGCTTCTTCTATTTCCCTGGGATTTCATCATCAGATCCAGACTTGTTGGTAATGGGACCTCCTCTACAATTAGCTATTTTAAATAAAAATATAATTTTTAAATTCACATGCACACACATATATCTTGCCCGTGCAGGGTAGACAGAGAGTATCGAGTGCATTTTTTTTAAATTCGCTAAAGATATCAGGGAGAAATCGACACAAATATGGAGTTTACAATGCAACGTTCTTCTTTTTTTAATGTCGGTTAACTACTGAAATTTAACACTTCAGTCAGGCAAATAACAATAGTATTGGTTGAGTTGTTATAGACAGCAAGGGTTAGCTGCCAGCTAAGACTGGGATCTTGGGTCTCTTGTTGATAAATAAGTTTTATAGCAAACAATGTCATGTTGGTGATGACTTATTTAATCTTTACATGCCTCTTATGAGCTGTTTGGCCAGAAGGCACATGGTCTATTCTAGACAGAAAAACGTGGATGTGCTGAAAGGAACTATGTTGGAAAGTATCCTCTAGGTCCTAGGACGTCACAATAATAGGTATAGGTATCTTTAATAAAAAATATACTCGTTTATGAGGTTGGTTAAAACTAAAATGAAAATAATAAGCGTCCTTGCTAAAATAAAAACATTTTAAAATATACATAAACAATCGCCTCTGTGCTCTAGCGGTCCGGCGTCGGACTTGACTTCTTGAGGTCCCTGGTTCGATTCCAAAATAGAAAATGTATATTTTCAATTTTGTATTAAAAATAACGTTGCCCGGGATATGTGCCCGGTTGGCGATAGGATCACATTGTGGGACCTAGTCGTTGGTGGCTTGTATGTGCCTCTGCCTACCTCGTCGGGGATATTATGAGAGTAGAGATACCTATTTTTATATTTTCTTTAATCAGACATATTACAAATAAAAAATAGAAAGAAAGATAGCTATTTGGCGAGTTACACGAGTTCGCTTGTGATGCTAGCAGCCTACAAATGGTTGTCGTTCTGGAAATGGCTTCTCGTTGATGACTAATGACCCCTGTCCTATATTGATTTTAAGCCT
>NJDC01000286.1:53258-64820 GCA_002245475.1 Calephelis virginiensis | reverse complement strand
ATTTTGGTGTTTATGTCACTGAATATAACATATGTGAAAATACTTTTCAAATTATCATATTAAATCAGTGTAAACATTTATTTTCGAAACAATTTTGGTGTTAGTGTCGCTGAATATAACATATATATCTCTCACGAGCGTATGAACTCGAACTCTATGTCGAAGACCTTGACATCAAATCGTGGTGAGCGGTCGTGCTATAAGAAAGAGACAAATAACAAACAGTAGAGATAAAAACATGCACATTAATGACGCTGTTGCCGGCTTTTTGATGGCCGAATCATTATGTCTCTACGAACGTTAATCTTAAAGTGTGATTTTGTGTACAGAACACGTTTTAGTCAGATGAATATTTTGAGGTTGAGTGTTTATTTTTAACTCCAGAGTTTAGGTTATTTTAATGAAACTAAAAATTCAAGTTCTGCTATGTTGTATAGACTTACCACTTGAACGGATGATGTAGATCTTTCGATGTTTCTTCGCAAACTGTGTTTATTATAGCGAACAAATAAGAAATAAGGTTCAACGGTCGACCCCGATCACGCTTCTCGTGAGAGCGAAGGGAGTTGTCAATAATTAATATTTATCCTCACGTAATACTTCGTATTTCGCAGTATTTGGTCAAATTTCGTCCTATTTTCGACCCTCTATATGTGTTTCATTACATTGTCAGTAGCAATAAAAGTTTACACGAAATTGTGTAATACAGCACGTGTGAGAGTTTACGCCTAAAGTCTAAACTGCGTAAATATGATAGGTAGATAAAATATATCGCATATACGCGATATTATCGCCTCTGTGGTCTAGCGGTTTAGGTGTTGGACTTGACTGCATGAGGTCCCGGGTTCGAATCCCAGGTCGGGCAACAAAAAGAAAATTTGAGTATTCCAATTTTCTAATAAAATAAAAATGGTGCTCGGGATTGGATATGTGCCCGGTTGGCGAAAGGCTAGCCACCTATCACACTGTGGGACTTAGTGTCTTCGGCTAGGTGGTGGGTGCCCTGGTTGCGCCTCTGCCTACCTCTTCGTCGATATGGGCGTAAAGATACGATATAAGATAGATTAGCAGATTTTTAAAAGCGTTGTTTTAAATTAAAAGTATGTTTATGTTATTTTTTGAAAAATAACAGCGGTCAGGTAACCGCTACTATTCTAAAGTAGCACGGTCTCTTAACTTAGATAGGTTATTAATTGACCGTATGTGCGGTTAAATTATTTTAATTTTTCACGCAGTAAAAATGTCGTTTTACCTTAGTTGAACTGACAATGTTAACAATTAACGGTTGCACTCAGAGACGTCAGTTAATATTAAATCTGTCATTACGTGAAAATCTCCTATAGAAAATTTCGACTTAATCACTGATTAAAATACAGTTGGCGTCTCTTAGAAAGGCCGTAAGTGTGGAATGTCAAAAGTTGTTCATTATGTTCATTTGACTAAAAATGACAAACTCTTTAAATAATAATAATTATTATCGTATTTGCTTTTGAAATAACACAAAAAGAATAGGTACCTGTGTGCGTTCTTATTGGTTGAATAACTTTTATTTGAGTTAAAAAAATTCATCCTATTAATATTATAAATGCGAAAGTTTGTAAGTATGGATGTATGGATGTTTGTTACTCTTTCACGCTCGAATGGCTGAACGGATTTGTCTGAAATTTGGAAGACAGATAGATTGTGACCTGGAATAACATATAGGCTATTTTAAATCCCGATCGCACACCGGGTTTCTGTGAAAACGCGGGCAAAGCCGCAGGTAGCAGCTAGTGTTTAATAAGAGAACGATACTATGATTCGTAAGGGTAATTGTCTCGTTAGTCGATGGATTAGCGTACGACGCGTAACTCTACCGACCAACCACGAAGCTTGGGTTCAATTCTCGACGTGGGCAGACATTTGTGTGATGAAAAATCGAGATGTCTGCATTTTTGGATTATGGTTTCTTTTATGAAATTTATTTTGATAGTTAAGTCTTTCTATATATTAGTACCGTTGACTATTTCTAACACAAATATAACTTGCTTACTTTGGGGTTAGATTTAATGTGTGTAACTTGTCCAGGATTATTTATTATTATTTACATGCATTTCGAAATTCGTTACGTAGGTACCTAAGTATTTGAGTTTGTGTTCGAGCATTGGATTTTGTAAGAAATTTACTCTTTTTCGTTAGGACTATTCAAAATTGTAACAATGTTTGTTTAGGGATATTTAAAATTTGTGAAGAGATCGATCAACGAAAACTCTAGTATCATATTTGAATAGGTATAAATCAGATCTGTATGAGTATATTATGTAACATAAACATAATGATAAAAATTATTATACTTAGTTAACGAAACGGAGTTACGAGTAAGGTAAAATAATAATGTCGCCTTTGTGGTATAGCGGTTCAGTCGTGGAACTTAACTTTATGAAGTTCCGGGTTGGATTCCGGGGTCGGGCAACAAAAAGAAAATTGGGTTTTTCTAGTTTTATGACTAAACAAAACGTTGCTCGGGATTGGATATGGGCCCGGTTGGCGATAGGCTTGACACCTATGACATTGTGGGACTTAGTGTTTTCGGCTGGGTACCCTGGTTGTGCCTCTGCCCACCTCTTCGGGAATATGGACGTGAATATATCTACTTTTTTTTAAAATAATGTTATGCTTAATAAATATTAAACTATCTGGAAGGCTAACAATAAATAAAAAATAGACATTTATGAATATCATTAGTTTTAAAATGAATTATAATTATATACAACGATAAACTAGCACGAAACAGTGCACTTATCTAAATTGGAAACAGTAATGATATTTACAACTTTTTTCGTAACATGAAAAAGTAAAATCCTTTTGAAAAAAGACATTATATAAATATAAAATAAATCTCTAATTTAATTTTTAACTATGGAAATGACCAGTTTTTATATCGAAAATCTAAGTAGTTTTGTTTAACAATGGGTTTGTTATATAACCGAAGCACTGGTATTTGTTCTACAAAGACACAACAAATCAAATCAACAAAAAAATCAACAAAACAAATGTTGGAACATACCTACTACAAATCTTAGTGACATCATTAGTTAGAGCTTGTTACCAATTTTATCTCCGAATTCAATAGATTTTATCAATACAAATGGGGTTAATGATGTAATAAAAACTGTAATAAAGCAACAAAACACTTCAGAAATCTATGATAGTATAGTGATTGTACTAAAGTACAAACTGCGGTAAACATTAAAGACTATTAATTGACTTAGCCCGCTAGTTTAGGGCACACTGTGACCTTCGCGCCGCCCGGCTAGGAGCGAGATGGGGTCGCGTTGACATTCACCATCTCACTCTGACGGCTACAGCCCGGTCCTTACCGGGCCTCCTCCTGCGCTGTAAGAGGGGCGACTCCGGCCATTGGAGTTGTCCCCCAGGCGTGCGAGGCCGTGCTGGCCGGAGAGAGTCCCCCGACTCTCCCCGACAGCCCCGCTACGGTGGGGCTAAGAAGACGCGCGAACCGCCTCCTTGCCCTCCCGGCCCGCCTGCGCCGGATCGGGTCAGAGTTGACATTGTTCTCTCTGACCCTCTCCGCGGTCTCCTTTTGCGTTATTACCTCCTTGCAAAAGGAGACCACCGCCTGCCAGGATCTCTCACTGCCAAGCATCGCAGCTACAATGCTCGGCAGGGAGAGATCCCCTCCCACGACTGCTGAGAGCGTGCGCCGCTGTGACTCCCATGCGACACACTCCCCCAGCGTGTGGGATGCCGTATCCTTTGGCGCCCCGCACTCGTGGCAGGCGGGGGTCGCCTCACGTCTCGCGATGTGATGCAGATACTTCCCAAAGCATCCATGCCTGGAAAGCACCTGCACCAGTCGGAAGGTCAGCGACCCGAACCGCCGCTGCAGCCACCCTCGGAGGACGGGCCTAATGCCTCTGACCCGGGACCGGTGGGACCAGGTCCTCCTTCCACCGCTCCAACATGGAGTCCCACGCCTGCCTCTGCATGCGCCTTACCTCCTCCCATTCCGGAGACTCCCCGCGGGATCTCGCCGACAACACATAATTGTAAACGTCAGCGAAGACCCTCGCTTGAAGCTCCCAGGGGGGATCACTGGCAAGTACGCATGCCGCCGTCCAGGACACCGTCCGATACCCGCGTATCGCCCTCGTCGCGACGACCCGCTGCGAACGTCGCAGCAGAGTCTTAGTGGCGCGACTGAGGGCATCCACCCAGACAGGTGTCCCGTAGAGGGCCATACTCCTTACGACCCCGGAGTACAGCCGTCGGCAGTTAGCGCTAGGGCGCTAGTTTAGGCCTCGTTAATGTTAGCATACGCGCTTAACGACATCGACCAATCGCGAGGCTGTGGTTCGCTTCCTGACGGGGACAGATATTTCTCTGGGTGTTTATTAAATGTACTAAAGTTATGGTATCTATATAAGTATTTGTATGTATTAGTATCGTCTATCACCCATAACACAAGCATATATTTTGCTTACTTTGGGGTTAGATTGAATTCATTCGTGTAACTTGGCTAGGGATGTTTTTTTGTTAATATGCGACCAACTTGACATCATGCCCTTCTCAAAGGAAAGCCATCATAAACTGTTATTGGCCGAATAAACTACCAAAAAAACGTACAGTCGAAAGGTGACCTCTTCCTTTTTGAGGTCGATTAAAAAACTATTTAAGGGATTCAAATGCACTTCTTCTGCCTTATTAACAAACATAGAATATCGTAGGAGTAAATTAAGTTGATGTTATAGTCTGTATTACTTTGCAATAGGGAAAAGTGGGGGAATTGGGAACACTTAATTTACAACTCTCATAAATAATAGAAAATATTCATAGACACAAGGAACTTTTATTGCAACATAAACTTTACTTGTCTATTTACTAATTAGTGACAAATAAAATCTTAAAAATCAAAGTTTTGTTAGAAACATGAACGAAAACAAAAATATTTGCTTTTCTTATCTACCCGAAACCCGATGGGGTAATTAATGTTATACTATAATTTGGTAATACAGAGTGCCGACCTTTCTTTGGTAACTTGACTTCGCTTTGTTTTAGTTGTTAGAATAGGATGGTTTTTAGTATAGAGTATTTATTGCTATACTTTGCTTAATATGAGCCTTTTGCTTCTGACATCGTCAACTACATGGCAATGGTTTTCAATTTGGTATTTAGGTTTTTCGTTGGATTCAGTTTTTCGTTTGTAAATGCGAAGCATTTAAGTCAATTTGTACAGTTATAACATTTTTACTCTTTCATCCAGTAGCATTAGTGGTAATTAAGAACATTGGGGGTAATTATGAACGTTCTCAATTACTCGCCTGATACCATTCCCAATTACCCGAAATTGTCAAACTAAAAGAAATGGCCGCCATTTTCTATTAAAAATTTGGAGGACCACACATTACACGAGGTATGTAAATACATAATCCTTGCAAGACAGTACCGAAATATGCTGTGTTTCATTGCAAAAATATGATATTAACATCTATTATGACATGACAAAATTTATAACAAAAATGCCAAAAAATTAACGCTTTACTGTGCTGGCATACGCGCGGCCCGTCGTCTCAGGTTGAGCACTCTGCTTGGCCCACAAAGCTCGGTGAAGTTGTAAAAACCATGAGGTTAGCAACAAGTTAGTCATTAAAAAAAAAGGCCGCACGGTAACTTTGGGGCGCTGAATGCTTCCGATGAACGGGGGTAGAAGGGTGTAGTGCGGGGGAATTAGTATTAGTTAGCTAGCTGGTCCCAATTACCCGCCGTTATCAGTTTTTTTTTTATACAAGATGAGGCATACGAGCAAATGCGTCACCTGATGGAAAGTGATCACTGCCACCCACATCAAATCCCCCACTTTCCCTTGAGGTAATAACAGGTTGAATAGAATAGAGTAGAATATATTCTTATTCACATTCACCTTACAAGAGCCACTTGTGACGAGTCTATATAATACTAAAAACTACCACCGGATAGGAAGGCGGCCACATACTAAGAAGATCCGGCAAGAAACTCAGCGGGCTTGTCTTTTTTTCCTTAATCTATACAAAAATTACATCACACGTTATTACTAGTAAGAGATTGGTATGAGGAGCAATTAATCCCAAGCACTCTTATCTGATAGATATTCAGCAATAGTATAGTAACCATTGTTATAAAATTTCACTTTGACACATTTTTTAAATTTATTTAATGGCAGGTCATTCATATAATCCCGGGTCGGGCAACAAAAAGAAAATTGGATTTTTCCAATTTTCTCATAAATAAAATGTTGGTCGGGATTGGAAATGTGCCCGGTTGGCGATAGGCTTGCCACCAATCACATTGTGGGACTTAGTGTCTTGTCGTGGTCTGTCGGCTAGTCGTGGGTGCCTTGGTTGTACCTCTGCCTACCTCTTCGGGGATATGGGCGTGAAGATACTTTTTTTTTTACTTCATTCATATAATCGGGAAGTTGATTGTAAAAGCGTATACATTAACTTTGAACCTTGAAGTACTTTATTCCATGTTTATTATTAAGACGGAATATGTTTTAGTTTACGCTAAAATGGATGACCATATGCATAATGAATACCAATTGAATAGCATCATAATTCCGTTCGTTCATATTTCAAACAACCTGATTCAATTAGGTACTATGTTCCAAATAAATTCGCGCAATTTCACCCACGTTACGATTCAATTATGATATAGTGAGCGAAATACTGTGCAAGTTAGAATTTGTTTGACATAAAGGAATCTATGTAAATTCCGTAACCTAATATTCAACGAAATTGCAGTTCCGCCATGATGAATAAACTCTCTTAATACCTACTAACAAAATAAAATATTAACTCTATGATAGACTTTTTTATTGGAATTGAAATTGGAATTGATTTATTACTCTCAAGATGGTCACCCACAATCATCAAATCAGGATCTTTTGAGAGATTCTGAAAAAAAATTTAGAACTCTAGAGACGCGATTAAGTTATTTTTAAATTTGCAAAATTTGCATGTTTTACTAATAAGAAACTTTTCCTAAAAAACTTTGGTCGTAAAAAAATGCACGCTTGGGATTCTGATAAACTTCCAAAGATGTACCTACCTTTCTGTCTTAGATCTTGGTAACTTGGATAGAGGATTGTATTGCTTCATCCAAAATGCATTTTCGCAATTCCAATGCAACGAGTAACGACACAATCGCGATCTAGGATTGTAATCGGCGAAAAGCTACACAAATTGGAATTCGTTTCATACGGAAAAGTGTACGTGAATTCCCAAATCTAATAATAAAAGAAACGGTTCTTCCGTGAGCAGTAGGGTAGGGCTACTCTTGAATCTCGATTTCATGCAGATTGTAATTTGGAATTGGGTTTATGTCGTTTTCTAGTCTGGAGCACAATATTAGCAAATTATTAACCACCTCGTTGGTCGAGTGGCTAGCGTACACGCCTAACTACATCGACCAACCGTAGGCTCGGGCTCGATTCCCGACGGGGGCAGGCGTTTGTGTTATGAATATTTGGATGTCTGCGTTTCCAAACATAACACAAGCATATCATTTGTTTACTTGGGGGTTAGATTAAATTTATCTGACTTTTCTAGGGATATGTATTTATTGTAACATATAAACAATAGTCATTCGGATTCTTAGGATTTTTTAAAACTTGATTTTTATAATTCGCTAACATTGTGTTTAAGGGTACAAAACAAACTCGATTCCGAATTCCAATTTGCATTGAATCGAGATTCAAGAGTAGCAACTTTACAGGATTGCTATCTCTCGTTTCATGCTCGACAGACTATACTCCCTGCACACTCGCGAAATTAAAATTTGACCTTTCCTTACTCCAAATTCGTGATACTAGTATGTTTACACGTGTTTTGTATTCCGTGGATAAATCGCTTTATTAAGCGATAAAGCTGCTTTTAGTTTCTTTTTAACCTTCCTATACTCCTGTCAATTTTTGTTACACCCATACTCACGCACGGTCTCACAGACCGATAGTTCATACCCCTACAATATATTTTTTTAAATATATTTTATTAAATACTACAATTATTTGAATGCTTAGAATATAATAAAACAAAATAGTATGCATAGTACTTTATTTATTAATAATTTTATTGAATTTCAGTATATAACAAATCAGTCTTCAAATTTGAGATATTTTTCTTAAGTAATAGAAAAACGATAATAAAATCTAAAATTCTTCTTAAAAATAAAATAAACTCTTAAATAATAAACATATCAAAGAACATATTTATCTATCTTTGGCTTAGATTTGAGCTTCACCATAACAATCATAACATATAGTTACAGCATCTTCCAAAGAAACGTATTTTTTGCAGGTGGTACAGTAGTAACGTGGCTTGCAGTTTATTTTGATGAGCAATATCCACAACGACCTATTTTACTGTTGTTAGATGTTGCTGAAGACTCGGGTCCATCTAATTTACTTATTTCAGCGAGTCTGAGTCTTATGGTTCTCGGCAAGGATGTATTATTTAGAGCCCGACATCTCTGGGCATGCATGGATAAGATTCAACTTGTTTGCAGTAAGGCGTTGCTAACCTGAGGCCGAGATGTTAGCCATCTAGCAAAAGCGGGTATTTTAGCTACTGAGTTATGGCGGCAAGAATGGCTAATAGGCGGCGGTACCACCTAGTCAGATATCACGGTGTTAGTGATGGTAAGCCTATGCTCGCGATGCGAGCTGTCTAAAATTCCTACAATGAGCAAAGCAATGAATATAACTAAGTTGTATTATAGCACTCCTCCTCTTTTGAAGCTAGTTAATTAAATATGCTGCTTGTAAAAGCTATAACGTAGATAATACCTTTAGAGTTTCACGTCCTATCGGATCCCCTGGTTCCTATAACTGCGGCAAACGTATACCTCCCTCCCAACCCAAACAAAAACTCGCAAGACACTACACTACACCGTCGCCGCCAGTCTCGGCGAAGAAGGTCTTTCTTGCGCCCGGCACCTAACGCCGAGCGAGGAGCCACTACTCCTCCATCAAGTCCACCCAGTAACCAGAACGCAGCACCAAGTCAAGGTAAGGTCTCCTGGGAGACAGCTCTTGTTGCTGGCGTTTTAGGGAACAGTCCAATTTATCCAAATAATGATGTTCACCGGCTGAACACTCTACTCGGCCCACAAAGCCCGGTGAAGTTGTAAGAACCGCTAGGTTGGCAACACATTAGTCATTTTCAGAAAATACTTTTAGTGTTAGTATTCACTGAATACCCATCATGCGATGTCAAGGAATGATATGATTTCATAAACACTCTCTAAGTAATTGATTCCATTTATGAAATTCATGCTTTTATGCGATACAGTGTTATTCCGAAGTAAAGTCACTTGCAAAAATAAAATATCGGAATTAGATTAAAAATAATTAGGTATGTATGTATTATGTATGGTTAGATATAAGACATCACTCCACTTGTCACCTAAACGTAATCTTATATTTAAAATTTAAAGATTAACAATTTCGTGCAATACCAATAAGTAGGTAATTTTTGAAGCCGCAAAAGAGAAAGAAAATTCTAGACATTTCAAATTCGTCAGGAAATTACAGTATGTGATGTTTTTAATAAATATAATATTCCGTGGTGAGAATTAAACATAATATGTGAAAATGACGCGTATTTATAATCTGACACAGAACAATTGGACTGTTATAAATTTGCCGTGTCTCTGTATATGTGTGTGTGTCTGTGTGTGTCATCATAATTCCTATACGAAGGGATCGATTTGGATGCAGATTTTTTATTGAGATGCAAGTAGCGTTGTTACGTAGTCAGAGGCGTTGGTGCAAAATTGAACTAGGGTCCAACTAAACTGTAAGAACAATAACTTTAAAACCTTGCCTGTTTCTGATTTATAAATTTGTAATTTGTAGAGTAGTAGTAGTTTAAAATCCAACACCCGGACCGCTAGACCTCAGAGGCGATTACCTTAACCTCATAAATGTTCCCATTAAAACAATTGCAGCTTTGCCAGTTATCGTTTTTAGGTATATGTATCATTTAAATCGGACGAGTAGGAGCAGATATAAGTTCGATTCACGATCAAATATTAAATTAAAAAAATTGGAACCGGTAACATTAAACCAGTACCAGTATAATACCCTGAAATTATGTAATGATGATATGAATAGTATCTTTACTAAGTCTGGTACCGGTACTAACAGCACAGGTAAGGCCGTTATTACCAGTATCCACGGTAATTACTACGGTAATTATTACGGTTGTATTAAAAGCGTTGGTCACGTAAACACATAAGTTCGAGAATTTGTTAGAAATTACCCTGTATAAAACAAACGTTTTGCGGTCATTAAAATCGAGTTGTTGTCAAATGTTTTATTTGTATTCAGAAGATATTTAAATATTTTGTTTGTTCAATAATTAAAGCTAGTCAGGTTCTGGGGGCCCATTAAGCTTTGGGGTAGGGCTAGACAGGGGCTAGCCCTACCGTAGCGTTAATGACGCCGCTGTCAATGACGTGATCGAGAATGTTCTCAGCTACACTGCGAATACGTTTTGTTGGGGTTATTGAAAAAAAAATATTTATGACAATTAATACTTACATTGAAAGAATATACCGTTATTGTTTCATAAAATACTGTAATTTAAAATATCAAAAATCATCAACTCATGATTGCATGCATGATGCAATATGTGCATTATAAAGTATGATCACGATGAACGTTAATGTAGAATATTCTCAGGTCAGTCCGACATTATATCGTGTTTCGCGTCAGTATGACTAAACAAGAATTTCTATTCCTTTGTCCATTTCCATAGTTGGATACGCTTTATAAGGAACAGCACTATTTTACAAAGTAAGCATTTTTGTACTTTTGGCCTTTTTCCAATATTTTATATCTCATTTTCTGTAAAATGAAACGGGTCAACAGTTTATGTCTGTACGTAGAATGTTTTATGTTAATTTACTTTAAAACAGCGATTCTCAATCTTCTCATAGGTGTTTTCTAACCACTTTCAAGCTTTCATAAATGCCACTTATCCTTATTAAGTAAAAAATATAAACAATGAATATTTTTGTTACGAATGAAGTATATTATGTAGTAACAGTTATTAAAAAAATATCGTAATATCTTCTGCCAACACTGACCACTGACCAGTGGTGTTAGGTGTGCAGCATTCGGCTTGCGTTTCGTTCGTTTATTTAATTTAATACGTAATAGTTAACTGAGTGGCTGTGGACCCCTGATGACCACATCATGAACCCCACTTTAAGAAACCCTGCTTTAAATTGTTTTTAAATTTCCACAATGAGTCGGAATTTTTTGTTATCCTTTCACGGGTTGGCAGGAAGTCGAGTTGTCTTCCTTTTATTAGAGACAGGAGCGTCGCCAAGTAGGTGCAGGTAGGGGCAGCCCTTCGCTAGAGATGTCTTTGTCTTAGTCCCAAAGCCGTGTCTACGACTTGCTTGATCGATTATTCCCGTATAATTATATATTACTACATAAGCGGGAGGAGTTACACTCAATTACAACGTATATTTTTCTCATTTTTCGTCTCAACTTAATATGGATTGACCGCCCAC
>NJDC01000286.1:22182-37106 GCA_002245475.1 Calephelis virginiensis | reverse complement strand
TCGAACCCGGGACCTCATGCAGTCAAGTCCAACACCCGGACCGCTAGACCACAGAGGCGACAATTTTATAATGATGACAATCATAGATTGTAACTCATTTGTTTTATTAAATAATTACTCACTGAAAATATAAAATTTAAGTAAAGTCAAACAACAAAATAACCCGACTCCAATCTTATTACTTGATGGGATACAAAAATTGTTTATGATTAAATATATCTAACCGTAAAAGCTTCGTCTAATCTTCATCAAATTGATAGAGAACTAGCTGACCTGGCGAACTTCGCATCCCTTGACATAAACAGTTTGCACGGATTAAGGTATTATTTATCTTATTTTCTTTGCAACATTCCTGCTTTTTCTTTTATATTATTACTATGTTGTTGCTAAGAGAAGGTTCTTTTACCTTTTCGTAGCAATAACAAACACAACATAAAAAGAATTTGACGACAACATAAAAAAAATTTGAAGAAGGACCAATCGTTCTGGCATGATGCAATGACCACCCGAAATGGGGATTAAGTTTTAGATACATATCAATTACCTCTAAATAATAAATAGACCTCCGTTTTGGAGTCATAAAAAATAAGGATAGCCAATTCCATTGTTTACTTACATAGCAGTTGCGTAATGTAGAATAACTTTGAATCCCATGTACATTTTAATGAAAAAGGGAATACCAAATGCAATACCTCGAGCAGGTTGAGGTAAAGGAGTAACAGCATACACAATCGTGTGTAATATACGGCTTACTGTGTACACTCTGAAGAGAAGTGTCGCCCACGCCGCTTCCGGTCCTGTTGTCAAGTACATTGCACCCAGAACCCAAAAGACTGGAATGTTCTCCAAATCGTTCAAATGTGCTCTCCTTACTCTCTCCACGTCTGGGTCGTCGTATTTCACAACTCCATTTTTTTTCGCATCTTCTGGATTGGCAAACACTTTCTTTGAATATCGTTGTCTGGCAGTCAAATACGACATTCCAAGTACTTTCAAGGATAATACACCAGAATAAAATACATAAGATTGGACCCCAGGGTCTGTGAGCGTTAGTGGAACCATGTTTGGTTTTTTATGTAATTTTTCAATAAATATAGTAAATTTGCTATCGTGCGACGTAACACTGCTGTTTACAAAATGTAAAATGATGTTTGAACCACACGCAGGTACTTTACTTAAATGATAAATTAAATGATATTTTACTAAACTGACAAGTCATGCTTACAAACACCACAATCAGAAGATATGGTTGATATGTGTTTATGAAATAATTCAGTAGTTACATAAAATTCAGCTAAAGGATAAGTTTTTATATTTAAATAAAAACTTTAATTGTAAAGGTTTCTCCAACAATGTACTCGAGAAATATTGGTCCAGCCGTATCAAACAACCCCAAATATCACACTGTAGTCTAGCGGTCCGGGGGTGAACTTGACTTTTCTAAATCCCAGGTTCGATCCCCGGGTTGGGCAACTAAAATAGAAAATGTGTAGTTTCAATTTTCTAATAAAAATAATAATTGGATATGTACCCGGTTGGCGATAGGCTTGCGACCTATCACATTGTGGGACTCAGTGTCTTCGGCTAGATGTGGGTGCCCTGGATGTGCCTCAGCCTACCTCTTCGGGATATCGGCCTGAAGATGCTTTTAACCGCAAATACTATAGTTTAATGTTATGCATGTTATGGGTTCCTTACGATTTCATCGTGGGAATAGCTCCATGCAAAACTACAATCCCTATTTACAAATGCATGCCAAATTTCAGCTCGATCGGTAACCGGGAAGTGGATTAAAATTACCTTTCAAGACTCCATTACAAATATCGGGACAAGGGAAATCAATACAAGCTTGTAAAAAGTAGCATACACCTGACGTAAAGATGAATATATTATAGCATATAAGGAAACAATTACTTAGTGTTAACATAGTTTAAATGGTTTTTAACATATCTTTAATCAAGATGAATTTCAAAAATAAATAAATAACACCAAGTAAAATCGTAATATTGTCAAGAAGCGAATTGGTCAAGTATTTTTTTAATCTAAATTTTAAAGAAAGAAAAAAATTCGCCCCAGACTTGACCAATTCGCTTCTTGACAATATTACGATTTTACTTGGTGTTATTTATTTATTTTTGAAATTCATCTTGATTAACGATATGTTAAAAACCATTTAAACTATGTTAACACTAAGCAATAAATTATCAAATCTATTATAATATCTTCTTTTACATGAAAATTAACCTATGTTTCCCTTCCCTTGCTCATCACATCACGCGCGTATTGTTGTATTTATAATTGTTACAGGTAGGTTGTGATTGATGACAACACATTTAAATTTAGCATAGCATTAGGCAAATGTAAGAAAAGTTAACGAAAAGATAAATTTTGCAAAACTCATTTGATTGATAATACTATGTGTAGTTGAGATAGAATAACGTCTGTCGGGTCAGCTAATATTTTACAATAATAAGAATCATAACATTAATAACAAATTAGCATGTTAAAACAATTACATTAAAATAAACGCAAGTAACAAAATGAGAACTTCACTTACAAAGCAGGTGAGGAAAGTCGATTTCTATATTCACTTATGAAGCTGTCACGTAATCCCATGTAGATCGAAATTGATAAAGGAATAGCAAAGGCAATAAAACTAGCAGGTTGTGGTAAAGGAACCACAGCATATACAATGGTGTGTAAAACACGGCCTGCTGTATACACTCTGAAGAAAAGTGTCGCCCACGCTGCTGCCAGCCCTGTTTTCAAGTACAGTGCACCCACAACCCAAAATACTGGAATGTTTTCTAAATAATTCAAGTGTGCTCTCCTCACTCTTTCCACGTCTTGGTCATCGAATTTCACAACTCCTTTTAGTTCTTTTGCATCTTCTGGATTAGCGAACACTTTCTTTGCCAATCGTTGTCTAAGGGTCAAGAAAAACATTCCGAGTACTTATAGAACTAGTACACCGGAATAAAAAATATAAGATTGAACCGCAGGATTCGTGAGAGTTAATCTTGCCATGTTTGAGATTTTCCGTATATTTTTACAAGGACTCGAACGGGATAAATGAGCACCTAAATAATTATTTAATTGATAACGTCAAAATCGTACAAAGCTGGAAAGTCATGCTGAGAAACATCATGACGATAAGCCTATGCTCGCCTTTTACGAGCTGCCTGGCAGGAAGGCACATGATCTATTTTGCAAAGTAGCCCAGGCCAACACGGCTTTGGGTTAAGATACGTTTGTATATACATATTTTAGGGGATCCATGCCATTAGAGCTGCAAACACTGATCGGTATGAAAGCTTGTAAGAGGCAAGTAAAGAAGGAACGTGTTATTACTAACAAGACAAGAGTGTAGGGCAGGGCAGCCGTTAGACTTGCACATTTGGCCTAAAACCCTGCAGTATCTCAAATCTAAATTTCAATTCCAACACATAACCCATTCTCGGCAACTGCGTTCCAAAAATAATCCTTTCCTTCAAGTTCCACTCTGTCGTACTGATTTTGTATCCAAGTCTTTCACTTTCCAAGCTGTTCGTTTTTGGAACATTCTTCCTGTTGATAGCAGAAATAGTTTAACTAAGTTTTCCCTCAAACGTTCCCTTTTCAATTATTTAT
The DNA here is from genome assembly GCA_002245475.1 of Calephelis virginiensis. Lineage (NCBI taxonomy): Eukaryota > Metazoa > Arthropoda > Insecta > Lepidoptera > Riodinidae > Calephelis > Calephelis virginiensis. The sequence goes on along the minus strand of NJDC01000286.1, from coordinate 33,476 downwards.
CACAGTAGTGATGTCAGATGTCAGTGACAACACTATCAAATATTATTTATTGTTTAATTTTTGTATGTATTTATATAGATGTATATTTATGTCGTACGCATGTGTATTTGTGTGTATATATATATATACACACAATAATACTATATTTATAGAATACGTATTTTTCGTGTAATATTTTGATATATTATGCTAAGTATTTTTCTTGGTATTTATGTATTTGAAGCTACCTGGAATTAGATTTAAATGTGTTTGCAAATGTTTAGTTATTGCTTTTTTTTTCTTTGCACCCCATTTAATTATTATTTCTAATAAAGTTAGGTTGACTGATAGAAAATGCCATGTAACATTAAGCCCACCTTTGTAAGCTGTAGTGCATGAATTTTAAATAAATAAAATAAATAAATACCACCACGTAGCGACGCACCTACAACATTTTATTTAATTACCAGCAAGACCACTGGTGGGAGATTGCTTTGTAGCAAACTGCCTAGTGATCCACGGCCTTTCTAACACGATAATAACAATATTACATTCTGGTCCTTTGGGTAGGTAGGCAACTTATACAATAGGACGAACACTCTGGCCACAAAACAGCGATGCACATACAAACATCTGTGGTGTCTATAGGCTGTGGTTATCTTTTATCATCAGAGGAGCCACATGTTTCAGCTGTAACTTGCCAAAAAAAATACTTAAATACGAGGAAAACCAGAGTAACGGTATTTGAAAGAGACTAAGTGAGAAGAGATGTAAGAGTTTTAGTAAATTAGCACTACAGAAACAAGTAGATGAAATTGTAAACCTTGGTAGTGCTTGAATAGGAGGATTTGAAGCACCACTGGTGTAGAAGGGTGAGAGAGTGTTAGCAGGATATACTGTGAATGGAGCGTTGGATAACTACTAAGCTATAACAATGTAGATAAATTTATTAACTAGTAGTTTCCGCGACTTCGTTCGCAACTATCTCTAGTAAGCCGTTACCCGATTAAATTAATACAACGAAATAATTTGTAACAGACAAAGTTTCAGATTCGTAATCACCACCAACACTATTCATTATATTCCCGTTTTCAAGTTGCATGGTCACTTCATACTAAGTGCTGTTCTATTTCTAAACCACAAGAACTTCTAAACTACTTAAGAAGAGTGAATTCTGTACTTTGAAGATGTTGAAACATATAGGTGCAAGTGACAAAAACTGCCGACAGAGCACATTTTTAACATTTTTAAAATTTTCGTGTTGGTCCGGGCTCCTTTGCAGGATAGATCATCTACCTTCCTGCCAGGTAGCTCTTAAAAGGCGAGCTTGGGCTTACCGTCACTAACACTGTGACATCTGACTAGGTAGTAGAGTTTCACAGCATCTCGCCCGGATTGATACCACCGCCAAAACGTCATGCCGTGTTCCGGTTCGGAGGATAAGGTAGCCGGTAAACTTACTTTTGCTCGAGGTCTAACATCTGGGCCTCAGGTTGGTAACGCACCATTACAACCTTTGGTGGCTCTAGGTAGCGTGAATTTCTAACTATCAGGAAATCCGTTTGCTTGTTTGCCTTCCAATATCATAGAAAAAAAATATGAGAAAGTGAGACGTTTGTTAAATGCTCATAAATCGCTGAACGTAGCCGAAATAATTGTCATAGCATGAATACATGTGCCTTCCAAGTTTCAACGGTATACTCCTAATAGTATAGGAATAAAGGGGTTGCGACATAAAGACAGATGGACGGACAAATGATCATGTCGAATCGATATGAATTCTGTTTTGTACTGTTCGGCTAATGTACCCTACAAATATACATATAGAATTCAGATCCTCCTCCGCTCTGTTGTTAATTAAAAATAATATTTTAAAAAACAAAGGTATACATAAAATTCTTTATTAAACCGAATATGGCAAATGCATTAAAATGTATTTAAATAAATAGTAAATAACAACGAATGTAACAAAATATTTCGTGGCAGTAAAAAAAACATATCTAAACAAGTTTAATATCATATAACTTCTCAGCTTCGCACGCGTCGACAATCTTCTTTATTATTATACATATAAATATTTCCCTTAAATCACTCTTTTCATTAAGTAAAAACGCATGAAAATCCGTCGAGCTGTTTTAAAGATCTAAACATACACAAGGATAGACAGCGGAAGGTTATTTCGTTTTATACTACCTATATATGTATATGTGTATACCTAGAACATTATTAAAAGACATCTGAAAATTCAAAATAACATATTCTTTTTCTATATTAATATTTTTAACATTGATTGTTTCGATAATTTCATACACAATTCTCCTTAAAAATATTTAGTTATTTTTTAAATTGGTTTTTAATATCTTATCTAGCATTACACGAAGTAATGAAAAATTATCAATGATAACAATTATAAGATCAGTAACAAATTAGTTAGGTATTATTGCAAAATAATTACAAAAAAAACTCAACTAATTAATGAATTTACTTACAAAGCAGTTGCGTAATGAAGGATTACTTGGAATCCTATGTAGAGTTTAATCAAAAAAGAAGCGCCAAAGGCCATACCACGAGCCGGTTGAGAAGGAGTTATAGCATAGAAAATAGTGTGTAAAATACGGCTTGCTGTATACACTCTAAAGAGAAGTGTCGCCCACGCTGCCGCCGGCCCTGTTGTCAAGTACAGTGCGCCCAGAACCAAAAATATCGGAATGTTCTCCAAATCGTTCAAGTGTGCTCTTCTTACTCTCTCCACGCCTGGATCATCGAGCTTGACAGCTCCTTTAAACGCTTTTGCATCTTCTGGATTAGCATACACTTTCTTTGCAAATCGTTGTCTAGCGGTCAGGAATACCATTCCGAGAACTTTCAAGCATAATACACCGGAATAAAATATATAAGATTGAACCAAAGGGTCTGTGAGTGATAATGATGCCATGTTTTGATTCTTTAATGTAATTAAATAATATTTTTAACGATAAACGATACGGACGTACGTTCTGCGCGTCGTTACAGCTAAGAATATACTTTTGACGCTGATACTGGTCCAATTTATTTAATAATATCTCACACGCAAGTCATGCTTACGAGTTCTACGGGCCGCTAAAATCAGATTAGGATGATGTGGTTGCCTGCAAATGGGTAAGATATATAGTAGGTACATAAAGTACAGTCATAGACAAAATAAATGGATATGATTAAATAACTCTTTAAATATTTGTCACTTAATATATTTGACTATTAATTAATAATAGAAAGAGAGAACTTTAGGTACCTAGAAATAAAACAGCTGGTTTTCTCGGGTGGTAGTATTTTTATTTTATTGCTTATAGCTCATTAAAAAGGATTTTCATGCTAACTTTCATCCCCTATTTCACCCTCTTGGGAGTAGAATTTCCAGAAACGCTTAAATACTTATCTTCTTATATTTATTAAGTAGCCCAAAAATAAAGTTTCATGTGTCTAACTTAATAAATGACGATCTTCCATACAAACTTTCAACCCAGATTTACCCTAAGGGGTAGGGGTAGAATTTCCAGAATTCCGTCCTAAGCGACTCTACCTAAGTTTTTGCTCTACGATGACGAATCAGTCAGTCAGGTCATGTTATTTTATAAGTTAAGATTAAGCAAGCTCAATCAACAAAACGATCTTGTGGCGTACTGTGTACTTGGTGAGTATTGTAGTTAGTAATTAGTATCTTCACGCCCATATCCCTGAAGAGTTAGGCGGAGGCACAACCAGGGCACCTACGATTAGCCGAAGACACTAAGTTCCACAATGTGATAGGTGGCAAGCCCATGGTTGGGCAACATTATTTTTATTAGAATATTGAAAATATATATTTTTTTTTGTTCCCAGTAATCGAACCCGGTACCTCAAGAACTCAAGTCCGACGCCGGACCGCTAGACCAAGAGGCGGTAGTATCGTGAAGAGGCCAAATATATTTTGTAGTTTACTGTACTTGCACATTGAGCCCGAATTTAAAAATTATGAAACTTATTGCTAAGCATACCTCAACATTGCATCATCATTACAACAAATTCTGATCTAGTATCTTCACGCCCATATCCCCGAAGAAGTAGGCAGAGGTACAACTGTGGTCTAGCGGTTCAGTAGTTGGACTTGACTGCATGAGGTCCCGTGTTCGAATCCCGGGTCGGACAATTTTTTTTTTATTTTTCATTTTCTTTTTTTTTACAATTTTCATTTTTTTATATTTTTCTTTTCTTTTTTTTTATTTCATGTTTCTCTTTCTGTCTCTCTCTATAAGAGAGATAGAGATAGAGATTACTAGAGATTGATAGAGATTGAGAGAGAGGGGGGGGGAGAGAACTTCGTTCCATCAGGGTGTATCTTGACACCTCTCAACTTTTTTTTTTACTGGTACACATAAAAATCAGAGGCGTATTCCCAATCTGCTATTTTTGAAAGCTTATAGCTACATGGGGTAGTTGTTAAATTATGTCCCTAAAGTAACGATTTTTAACCCTGCTCCCTGTCCTTGTCATATGTGGTCACATTTGTGAAACAAGAGGGGGATGTCCTAGTGGAAAGCAAATTTAAAATTTTTGTGATAATTTTTTTTAAGATTGTTTCAATACTTCTTACTGCGGGACTTTACAAAGTTGGTAAGCCAGCTCCTACTTGCCACACAATGACACATTTTGTTAACTCCCATTCTCAAATTACATGAACGAACGATTCGAAAACAGCAAAATCCATTCCTGTAGTCTATAGGTACATATAATACAAGTCTAAGTTGAGAGAATTTGAAATACAGTAAAGCAAAACTAAAAATACTAAAAACAAGTAGCAGAACTCAGTTTGAACAGTTTTAGAATAAGGTACTCTCTCGCTTCGACTTTTAATATGTAATCTAATAATTAGCTCTTGATCAAAAATCATTTGTTTTAACTTACAATGATTAAAATGTTCTAAATCGTAAGTGTGCGTTTATTAAATATAATCTAAATCCAGAAATATAAAAACCTTGACAATGTATATGTATATAAACAGGAAAAATATTCATTTAAATACATTAATACGTTAGGTAGCTACATGTAGATATACAATTATAATGGGTGAGAAAAGGACAGCTATAAATTGTTATTGCAAATGAAACCTGGCAAAGAAGCCTTCGTATATCTAAATATATATACATAACGTGTCACGTTGTTTGTCCGAGATGGACTCCTAAACTATTTAACCCATTTTAATCAAATTTACACACCGTGTGCAGTTTGACCTAACTTGAAAGCTCGGATAGCTTACATCTCAATTTATCGCGGGCGGAGCCGCGGGCGGAGCTCTAGTTTATTGTGTAGGTATATTTCAATTATTTGTGCAGCCTTAAACTCGCCAGACGCATTCAAAATTTTATCACGGAATTTCGTTTTGAAAAAAGTTCGAAACGGGAAAGAAAATTTCGTTTCGGAATTTCGAAACTGGATTTCTTAAAGGTATTCCGCATGTACGAGGTGGACCTAAAAGACTCTCAGTTACGCTTACGTCAAAGCAAGAAATAATTGTTTTCATTCCTCCTATAAGAGAAAGTTTATGTTTATTTAACCAGTAAGTTAAAACTATACTTTGACCAGCAGTTATAAAATAATAGTTCAGATATATTGCTCTAACTAATAAATCACATTAAGTACTTTCTGGATATTTAAAAAAACATGACAGGCACACCGCAGACTTGACAATTAGATAAAAAAAGATAAAGTCAAGCTTATTACATGTTATTTAGATAATATTATTTATCTGTGTTGTTTCGAAATTTAGTTTTTATTTAGAAACGAGAGATGACTAGATATTGGCCATGGCTTTATCCGAATCAGTAATTTATTAAGTTCTTTTGTGGAAACCCGTTGTGAGAACCCGATGCGCTGTCCGAAGTTTTCATACAAACAATTTACAGCGACGGTAGCTAGTATAGTAAACTTGACAAGCCGTCAACTCATGGTAAGGGCCCAGAAGCAGAAATCAATCCATGTATGTACCTCGCTTTTGACAACTACGCTCACCGGTCGTGATGGGAATAGGGTAGATATCGCGGAAAAGCTAGTAGTGGCACTTATACCAATTTTTTTATATGTTGCTGAAAATGAATCAGGAATAACGGAAATATAAATTAATATTAGGTTAAAAATTTCGTTAACTAGGTTTTTTTTTTAAATTTCGTATCGAATTAAAATTATTTATGTCCATTAACACGTTGTTAAAAATGTTTAAGCATATTAGCACTATCTACCGCTTTGTGTCCTGTGGTGTGTATGTATAGAAATTCGGGCTATCCCGTCAGCTTAGTCAGTAGATCAATAATAATACATTTTTTTGTAAAATTTAAAAGTTATTTAATTGATATAAATTTCAACCTAATACCTCCACGCATTCCTGAGAAAAAGGGCTTGACAGATATCCGAACGGACAACAAAGAGATCCTAAAAAGGTTCTGTTTCTTCCTTTCGAGTTGCGGAACCCTAAAAATGACATTAGTCTTTATTTTACGCGAAAAGTATATTCTTTGTGAAATTTAAAAGGTATCGGATTTACAGTCCCTTGGACAACACAGACAAACAGACTTCTTGGTCAACGCAATCAAAACAAAGCTTTTTATGGTGCAAATTTTCGAAACTTGCAAGGAAATCAATCATACAGGGTATTTTCTCTGAACACAGAATTTTGAAGTTGTCAATGTTTGCCGCTGATGTGTGAGATTGGTTTCAAGTTGTGTGTGTAAACTAACATCCCGGCCTCAGGTTGGCCGCACCATTACCACCTTTGGTAATTTAGGCGGCGTGAATTTCTTAGGTACCTTCAGGAAATCCGTCTGCTAGTTTGCCTTCCAATACCTAGCATAAAAATAAAAAAAAATAAAAAAAAATCGATACGAATAAACATCTTATAGCACAGATTAAGGAAAATTTTCGATTGCGAACTGTAAATTTTTATTAACATCGTATAGGTAGGTAACAAAAATACTTTTGATTTTTTTTTTAAATTTACTACGGGTTTATAAAGAAGTGAGTCCGGCTCACGCTTGGCCGAATTTTCATACAGATGACCTAAAAAAATCTTGTTTGGAAATATAACGGTACTTACAACTTACACAGCATATCAGTAGAACTTTCGAGAATGGCTCAAAGTTAAGTTGCAAGAGTTGTTCAGCTAGATGCATTGGGATTTTTGGGACTTAAAATACCGCCAGAAAACTATTACCTATAAACTGTAGTTTTACCTTTATGAATAGATAATTTTTATTATACAGTTACCTAATACCTATGTCGTTATTTGACCACCTCGTTAGTCGAGGAGCTAGCGTACACATCTATCGTCACCAAGCAACAGTGAGGCTCAGGTTCGATGACCGACGAAGTGATAAATATTAGCAGACATCTAAATAGATGTCTGCTATTCCGCGTCTGGGTGTTTGTTAAATTTATTCAGGTGTAATATACAAGTTTCTATACTTTTTATCGTCGGTGCTTGGTGGAATTCCATTCTTGATACAATTTATTTAGAAACACTTGTACTTTCCACAATATATTTTTATTTTTTATTTTTATAGGTTAGCCAACCGGTTTCGCTATACAAGCATCATCAGGGCTATATTACAACAAGTTGTTATATTACAACAAGTAGTTATACAGCCCTGATGATGCTTGTATAGCGAAACCAGTTGGCTAACCTATAAAAATATAAATATATTGTGGAAAGAACAACTGTCTGTAAATAAATTGTAATATACAAGCACAAAATTAGCTTACTATGGGAACATACTCAATATGTATAACTTGTCGAGGGGATTTATTATTATTATTTATTTATTCACATCCCGGTCACGAGCAGCATAGTATGGTTAGGTTAGTATTTACTTCGGACAGCAGTAGGGTTACCACTGACACTCGATTTCAAGAAAATTCCAATTCGGAATCTTTTATGTTATTGTAGGTACTCTTGAACACAATACTAGCGGATAATTGCCATTCAGTTCTAAAAAAGTAGCCGAATCCGTTGAAATAATTTACTGTTTGTTATTAACTAAATGTTATGTAATTCGCAAGTGTTGTATTTAAGAGTAGGTACCTAAAGTGACAGAATTATCCGATTCATTTTTCCAATTTGTATGAAATTGAGATTCAATGGTAGGTAAGTAGCTTTAGTTAACTTCGATATGATTTTCGTACCAACTTTCATACACTGTCGATATACCTTGTCCTTTCGGGGTTGATTTATACAAACAAGTAGCTTATATCTATAGTTAAGTAGATTCATGCATTTCAAATTTCATTAAAATCAGCCTTGCGATAGCAGTGATCGGGTTAACCGTAAAACGTAACAAACAGAAAGTCTTTCGTTTTTATAACATTGGTACGGATACACAAATATTATTTATACTTTATCATTTTATCCGAAAAATGGGAAACACTGGAATTTATCCGGAGATGCCTATTATTTCGCTTACCTACAATTACGTATTAAATTCTTTTAAGTAAAACTGCAAAAAACTACTTGAATTTCAATGGTTCATGGTCTAACAAACATTCATTACGATAAATATGATTTAAATCCACTTGTCGTACATATCTTTATTTTGAAATGAAACGAACCGGTGAGCATTAGGATTTCAAACAAAAAAGGAATCTTAAAATGTCATTTATCAAGTAACCAAGTTCTGGAGTAAAACACGTAAGAAACATACACAAGGACCTCCTTTTTGAAAGTCGGTTGAAAATTAAAAGGCATTTATATTTTTTAGAGTGGGTAATAAGTTTAATGTAAGTAGGTATATTATTACTTAGTACTTTAACTGCCTTATTAATAAATAAAGACTAAAATAAGATTTAAGTCGATATTCTTCTTGGTACGTATCACAGTTCTATTGAGGCAATTTATTGGGGAGTATTTAAATCTATTTTTAATAATAAAACAGTTTATGTTAAGTTAAAATTTAAGGGCCGGTTCCACGCTCCTGCTTTAAAAAAATAACCTGATTAAGATTCAATACAACAGCACGAGCATTGACCTCTCTCATGACCTTTCACAACTTGTATTAAGAACTTACAGTTAAATAATCTAATACATAATTTTAACCCAAAAACGTCCAAGTGGCAATAAGTAACAAATTCACAAAACAAGTAACAAATATTTTATTCAGTAGGTACAATAAAATATGTAAAAATACCTATTTACAGTTCACCTTTTACAATAATGACTAAAGACAATAACACATTTCACTTAAATTGCTGTGATATAATACAAAATCACTTGAATACCCATGTACCACATGATGAAGAAGGGGATCCCAAACGCAATAGCTCGACTTGGCTGCGGCATAGGGATCACCGCATACACAATCGTATGTAGAATACGAGAAACAGTAAACACTCGGAACAACAACGTGGCCCACGCTTCCACAGGCCCAGTGGTCAGATACAAGGCAGCCAGTACCCAAAACGCAGGGATATTCTCCAAGTCATTTAAATGCGCTCGCCGAACCCTTTCCACAGTGGAATCGACTTTTACTTTTCCTCCGAATTTCGTATCTTCGGGATTCGCAAATACGCCTTTCGTTACACGAACCAAAGCGGTTAATACACTAACCGATAACACTTTGAGAGCTAGCACAGCTGAGTAGACGATGTACGATTGTACCGCAGGGTTAGATAAGGATAGCACCGACATTTTGATTTGAGAGGTGTTCGCGCCGGGCAAGTTACACAGTGAATGTTAATGTTGAATATGTTGATCATTGACCGTTGACGCAGATGTTGTCAGTCGTACAATAATCAAGGTTAACTTCAACACACACACGTAAAGACTAAACCTGATTGGATAATAGACGAGTTTAACGCGAGTGTGTGTGGATTTATGTAGTAGGTTTAAAACTTATACACGCCCGCGGTATTAGCGTTTGTAGTTTAATTATTATTATTATTGAAAAAAAGGCTCCCTTGTTGTGTTAATGAATTCTACTAATATCGTAAATGCGAAAATTTGTTAGAGTGGATGGATGTTTGTTGCTTTTTCAAGCAAAAACTGCTGAACAGTTTTTGATGACACTTTGAGGAAATATAGTTTTATATGTTACATAAGCTACAATTATTAAAAAAAATATTCTCACGCGGGCGACGCCGCAAATGGAAGCTCCTTTGTTACTAATAAAGCTTCAACAATGTCTCAGGATTGAAGACTAGGTGTGTTGTACTTACTTGAAGATATCACCGCTTTACGGCCAATTTTAATAATGTTTCTCTAAAGATGGATTTCAAGCAATCTAGATAGCTGCGTATCCGCCGGCCTATCCTATACCTAATTGCCATATTTATCCTGTTCACAGATATGGTATTGGCAAGCGATAACATAAAAATGGATCAAAATATCAATCTTGGACAGCAAGTTTTAGATTAGGATTGATTATTAATATTGGCCGTTAATCGATAATGATCACAACTTATGGTTAGTAAACTTGGTCGAAATTGATGTACTTATTGATTTCGCCATGTTGCGTTAGCAAGTAAGAATAAAAAAAATGTTGTATTACTTACCTACTTCCTAATATACAGATGCAGCTGTTACGATTTTACAATTTTCATATGACAGATTTTTCTTTGAGAAATAGTTAGATACATAATTACGATTGTTATAATAATTATTTAACATTTGACCGTTTTCGATTACTTTTTTCGCAGTCAAACTGTAGAAAGATTACACAATATCTAATCTGTATCTAAATTAGCAAGTAGGTTATGATCAGAAGATACCTAACTTAAAAAAGTCTCTTGGCGGTTAAATAAAGCGTTTACAGATGATAATTTTCAGGAATATTGACTAACATACAACCAATTCATTAAAACATCCATGAAATAAATGCATATACCAAAAAAAAACCTTTATTGCAGTAAGACGGTTCTATTAACACATGGTTACAAGCATGGTTTTGTACAACTATCAAAAAAAAAATGGTTAAAAATGCTTGAAGATGTTTTGCTTTTTGGCCTAATGTTCTTTCCTATAAAGGCACATAAATATTTTTCCATCGAGTGGCCTTTGGATTGCTCATCAGGTTATAGGTATTTCATTGGTTCATAGTAAAAAAAAAACTCGAAACCGAAATCAGAAAAGTTTTAGAATCACTGTTATTGTCACAAGAATAATTACGGAGTGAGCAAATTTAAGAAATATCTCAGTTTAATAATTAATAAATAATAAATAAATATCCCTCGACAAGTTACACAAATTGAATCTAATCCCAAAGTAAGAAAATTATGTGCTTGTGTTTTTTTTTTATGATATTTGAAGGTAAACATGCAGA
>NJDC01000286.1:9034-21051 GCA_002245475.1 Calephelis virginiensis | reverse complement strand
AATACAATAAAAGATTATAAAAATGGCTTCAATTCAGTTGGTCATTGTCTATTGAAATCAAGATTCTGAATAATAATAGTTTATTTAATTCATATTTAATATATAAAATAGTTATTTAAGCTTAGTTACTTGCAGGTTGCCAATTATTTAAGAATCTTGAAGATTGCAATTTTAATCAATGATTTTACATAAAACTAAAGTATTTTGTTATTAGTTAAAAGGTCGCTGAGTGTAAGAAAAATATCAACTTAAGTCTCTATGGAAAACAATATTTACAATGTTTTTAATATTTTTTCCAGTTTTTATTGAAATTATGAAACAATCTGTGAATTATTATTTTTATATTTTATTATTTAGGTGGTAGAGTTTTCCACCCACTCGCCCGGATTGGTACCACCGCCTTACTTATTCCTGCCGTCATAACGTCCAACGCTTGCCGTTGACGTGTTCCGGATTGGAGAGCAAGGTAGCCGGTAAACTTACTTTTGCTCGAGGCTTAACATCCCGGCCTCAGGTTGGCAACGTACCATTACCACCTTCGGTGTCTCTAGGCAGCGTGAATTTTTTACCATCAGGAAATCCGTCTGATTCTTTGTTCTTCTCTTCTTGCCTTCCATTATCATAAAAAAAAATATTACTAAACAGGTAGCTATAAGAAAATGTTTTTAAAAGTTGTCCAAGTTTTTATTGCATAGTTATCGAACAGTCTGTGATTTTATAAGGAGCACAAAAAAAGGCAAATAATAGAAAAAAAATTTAAAACTGTTTTTTTTTTTTTGGAAAGACGATTATAAAACAATGTGTGATTTTAAACAGTAAGATTACAAAAATGACAAATTTTGTATTACATTATTATAACGAAACTGAAATGTGTTAGATCTTTGAGTTGTTCTTTTAAATAATAAATATTTTCTTCTATCGACATTTTTATTAGTCTACGCACTATACGAGTGTTATCATTTGTAGGTGTGCTTCGTGGAATACGAAATTTTATTGTTTTATTTTTTTATTTGAAGCCCACCTACGGGTGTGCAAAGTGGAATACTTTAGGTGTGCTTGGTCTGGGTGTGCTTCCTTTGGGTGCGCTTCACGGAATACCTCATCTAGATAGCTGCGTATCCGCCGGCCTATCCTATACCTAATTGCCATATTTATCCTGTCCACAGATATGGTATTGGCAAGCGATAACATAAAAATGGATCAAAATATCAATCTTGGACAGCAAGTTTTGGATTAGGATTGATTATTAATATTGGCCGTTAATCGATAATGATCACAACTTATGGTTAGTAAACTTGGTCGAAATTAATGTACTTATTGGTTTCGCCATGTTGCGTTAGCAAGTAAGAATAAAAAAAATTGTTGTATTGCTTACCTATTCCTAATATACAGATGCAGCTGTTACGATTTTACAATTTTCATATGACAGATTTTTCTTTGAGAAATAGTTAGATACATAATTACGATTGTTATAATAATTATTTAACATTTGACCGTTTTCGATTACTTTTTTCGCAGTCAAACTGTAGAAAGATTACACAATATCTAATCTGTATCTAAATTAGCAAGTAGGTTATGATCAGAAGATACCTAATTTAAAAAAGTCTCTTGGCGGTTAAATAAAGCGTTTACAGATGATAATTTTCAGGAATATTGACTAACATACAACCAATTCATTGAAACATCCATGAAATAAATGCATATACCAAAAAAAAACCTTTATTGCAGTAAGGGGGTTCTATTAACACATGGTTACAAGCAGGTAATGAGTTTTTTTGCTACATTTTTGTACAATTATCAAAAAAATGGTTAAAAATGCTTGAAGATGTTTTGCTTTTTTGCCTAATGTACTTTCCTATATAGGCACATAAATATTTTTCCATCAAGTGGCCTTTAGATTGCTCATCAGTTCATAGGTATTTCATTGGTTCATAGTAAAAAAAAACTCGAAACCGAAATCAGAAAAGTTTTAGAATCACTGTTATTGTCACAAGAATAATTACGGAGTGAGCAAATTTAAGAAATATCTCACTTTAATAATTAATAAATAATAAATAAATATCCCTCGACAAGGTACACAAATTGAATCTAATCCCAAAGTAAGAAAGTTATGTGCTTGTGTTTTTTTTTTATGATATTGGAAGGTAAACACGCAGACGGATTTCCTGATGTTAAGAAATTCACGCCGCCTAGAGACAGCAAAGGTGGTAATGGTGCGTTGCCAACTTGAGGCCGGGATGTTAGGCCTCGAGCAAAAGCAAGTTTACCGGCTACCTTACCCTCCGAACCGGAACACGTCATGACGTTATGGCGGCAGGAATAGGTAAGGCGGTGGTACCAATCCGGGCGAGTCGCTGCTAAACTCTACCACCTAGTCAGATGTCAAGTGTTAGTGACGGTGAGCCTATGCTCGCCTTTTACGAGCTGCCTGACAAGGAAGGCAGATGGTCTATTCTACAAAGGAGCCCAGACCAACACCTGGGATTATGGGTGTAATTCGACGATTCTAATACATAGAAGTACTTAAATATATACCAGAATAATTTTAATAAACACCCAGACCCGGCAATGCAAACATCTAAATGTTCATAACACAAATGCCTGCCCCCGTCGAGAATCAAACCTGAGCCTCGCGGTTGATCGCTGTAATTACGCTAGCCTCTCGACCAATGAGGCGGTCGGTCATTTTCGTAAAACATCACGAATTATTTCTGTTGTTGCTTCTCCTTTTCTGTATCTGCATATTATGCTGATACATCTATTTCTGTTACTGTTTTTGTTTTTATTTTTCATTATTTCATACAATTGACATAGATACTACAAAAAATTCGTAATGTACTTATCTAAACCCGATAAAATTGCAAATCACGTCTGTAGTCTCTTAATTTTATGAAACTCAAATAATAGTTTAGTAGTTAAGTAAGTATCTTCACGCCTATATCCCCGAAGAGGTAGTCAGAGGTACAACCAAGGCACCCACGACTAGCCGAAGACACTAAGTCCCACAATGTGCTAGGTGGCAAGCCTATCGCCAACCGGGCACATTCCCAATCCCGACCAACATTTTTTTGTTAGAAAAATCCAATTTTCTTTTTGTTGGCCGACCCGGGATTCGAACCCGAGACCTCATGCAGTCACGTCCAACACCCGGACCGCCAGACCACAGACGCGATAGAGTTTAGTAGTTGTAAAATAAATTCGGTTCAATCAAATTACAGTAAATGAAAAGGTGAACAAATAGTAGGTATACATTTAAATGCCTTATGAGGAACAGTTGTTTCTTTAAGATAATAAGTAATAACGATCCATTGTGTAGCTAAGAATCCTGAAAATACAGTATTATTTTCAAAGCACTTCAACGTCAAAAGAGGCCAGGTTTGTTAGTACGTAACATAATACTTCGGACGCCTGTAGCTGGTCTCAAAGCAAATCGTTAGGCAATAACAGGTTGCCGTTGCTTAAACTGTATATTCCTTATGAGATATTTTATTTTATACTTTATTATGCGAGTGTAAAAAAACAAATGAAAAATACAGCAAAAAAAAATATACTTTCAGTGCGAAAGTACCATTTCGCGTGCTCAACGGATCTATTTTGCTAAATCTTTTTTGTTGTGTTAGTTGATGTCCGGAGAAGGTTCTTATTAAAAGAAAACCAGGAAAATTGCAGGGAAAATGGGAAAACAGTGCTTTAATCTATACAAACTATTATTAGCCGTTAATATCAAGTGATACGAAGTTCGCCAAGTCAGCTTCTCTTTGATAAGACATCATACAATTAACCTCGGGTAGAGAATAACAAAAACAAATAAAAGTAGAAGGATACAGATCAGAAGAGAAAATTCTAAATAACAAATCATATGCTACTCTTCAAATTATAAACTGAATACCTACATATTATGTTTAATACTAATGACAAAACCAAAAATAATGTTAATAACAGAGATTAGTAAGTATACTTATACATATACTTACAGGTGTATTTATTGTTTTTAGTATTAGTTAAGTTATTTCTTTGTATTAATATTGTTAACTGCTTATTTTAGTTAGATCATTTTGTATAACTTGTCTACAAATAAACTAGTTAATCTATAGGTAAATAAATTTGTTACGGGTGGTGACAAGGATTGGTATAGGTAAAAAAAACGATCCAACGTTTTGTAAAACTTGTCTACGGATTAATATTGGTATTTTTTAATATACTAGACAAGTCATAGTTAAATTTGTTACGGATAGTAACGAGGATTAGGGTTAGATTCTGCCACCGCTTTACTAAAGACCCTGACAAGAGTTTAACTAATGACTTATGACATAAAATGACTTATGATTGTTAAAAAGAATTATGATTGTTTAAAAGACGTGGCAGCATGCCCTTAACATCTTAGTCGACTCTAGAAATTGCAAATAAAAATAAAAAAAAGAATTAGATTATGAACTATTTTAAAAATTCCACTGTTTATAGAAGTCTGTATTAAACGATCTTAGTTTTTACATAGATCGTAGAATATGAGACGGATTGATACTGACGGAGATGTAGAGGATTGAAAGGCAAGATTTTATCTTTCTTAAGATAGGAGGATAGAATCTTAGTTCTATGGTTAGTTTATTGAAACTACCAGCTACCGCCTTTTCTTTGTTAAAGGTGTTCATCATCGTTCTGATAAAATTTGAAACTTTTAAATCTAAACGTATTAGTATTACTATTACATACATAGCAAGAATTACTAAGACAGTAGAACGTTTATAATCTGTTAATTAATATCGAAATCCAAACATATTTAAAAAAGACGCCCCCGGGTGGGCTCGAACCACCAACCTTTCGGTTAACAGCCGAACGCGCTAGCCGATTGCGCCACGGAGGCTATGACGAATATAGGTTAAAATAATGTGGACTTACATTTTTTGTAGATAACAAAACATTATCTGAACATCATTAACTTTTATAAAAAATATTATGTTTCAGTAAAACATGTTTGTGATTATTGTTTGTTTAGATGTACCATATTATGTCGTCATTGTACACATTTTTTACAAACACTATAATATATTTCGAATGGCGGGCCTTATATTATATGCTTATTTATTATAAGCCATAAGGCCTGCCATTCTTATAATCTTGGTACGGAATACCGTTTCGAAAAAAAATTCGAACGCAACCAATCCAAAAAAACCTATGGATCTGCCACAGTCGTTAAGAATTTTTCCGTATAGACTTTGAGTGGATTTGTATGGTGCGCCATTTGTTTCGAAATTTCGAAACGAGATTCCGTAAAACCATTCCGAATGTATGAGGCGGGCTTTAGAGTCCTTATAGATAAGCGACAGTACCTATGCAGCTCAGTTTATATATATTCCTTTTAGAGTCGGTAAGCCGGCGACAGTTCGCGAGCCTGCCGGGTTAGAATGAACACCGTCGTCTTGACACGAACGTTTCGTTTTGGCACGCATTTAAATGTCAAACTTAAAAAACGTAGAACATCCATGCAAAACAAAACGATACGATGACGTCGGCGATAGACGATAGTACGTCATGAAACGTTAGCGAATGAATGACATTGTTAGAAATTCGTAGAATAACGTGCCCAAAACTAAGATTTGAGAGACGAATTCGTTTTGGAAACGAAACGAACGTTCGTTTTGCCTGCGATCGCCTTGTATGCCACGTTTCTAGAACTAATCATATTGTCAGTCGCGTTTCCCATACGTTTCATATTTATTATTCACGTAATTTTAAATTATTAAGTATTTCGTTTTGATTACATTTTTGTTTTTTTTTTTATTTTCTTGTTTTCTTTGTTTTCATTAAGTTTTTTTGTACTATGTACGAGTTATTTTTTTGCTCCTCCAGTTTTCTATCTTCTGCAATAACTCAATAACTCAATATTGAGTATCACGAATTGCTACTTTTTTTTATGCTATTGGAGGGCAAACAAGCAGACGAATGTCCTGATGGTAAGAAATTTACGCCGTCTAAAGACACCAAAGGTGGTAGGTAATGGTGCATTGCCAACCTGGGACAGGAATATTAGTCCTCGAGCAAAAGTAAGCTTACCAGCTACCTTACCCTCCGAACCGGAACACGTCAACGGCAAGCAATGTTTGATAAATTTGGATTTTTTAAGTAGTATACTAACAAACTCTTTGCTACAATAACTATAATCTAGGGCTAATGCCAGATGCTTAAAAAAGAAATTGACGCTAAGCCTTTGACACTTTCTACATCGTTTCCATAGAGACAAACTTCAATTTTTCCAATCAATTTCGGTCATTGTTCAACGTCTGCACGACATCGCTTGAAGTCTTGATTATTCTAGCTTTTTAAGAAACGTTGACGTTTTGAAAGGAGACGCATCGTCCAAGCGAAACGACGCGATCGTGCCGAGACGAAAGTGTTCACTCTAGCCCCGCTGGTCGCCAACCGTCGTCGACAAGGGTCGCGAGGGCAGTACGCTCATGTGTAATCTAAGAGCTCTAAGGTCATAAATTAAGTTATAGAAAATATTAGATATACCATACGGGTGGTATTGATATCTTTATATTTTCTTTTATTCAACACATAAAATACATTAACAAACATCAAATAGAGATTAAGTATACAATGGCGTGAATATATCTTTATAGAAGGGGAGCTCCACAGGGCAATTTTAAAAGATATTCGAGCGCGTCAAATTTTGACGTGGGAGATACTTCGTACTACCACCGTTAAACACCTCGGTGGTGTATTAAAATTTCTACGTAGGGCCGCCCGTATTTTCTCTTATTTTCTGGCTTATAAATACACTCGAGTACGGCAAATTAAGGTATGATGGGTTCATTACATGCCAAAAAGTTAATTAAATAAGTAAATTAAAAATCGAAATGTAGAATTTATTTATTTAAATTTTTTTACTGTTTTTTTTATTTAATGCTATAATAACTAATACTATAACATCAATAAATACACTACTTAAAGTACTAAGAGTTTGTGTGTAATGCTAGATTCGGTCATTCAGTTAAAAAAACTTCGTATATTGTGAATGACTTATCGTGGTTTGTGATGAAAATGGAAGATTTTCTCAGAATAAAAGGAATCCTTAACATTGATCCGGACTATAAGTTAAACATTTGGTAAAAATCCGTCCACTAGTTTTTGCGTGAAAAGTGAAACCGTCGAAAATTTTAATAATCCTTGCTTTAGGTCCTGTATCCTATATACAATTATGTAGCAATCATTGTTTTAAAAAAAAATGTTTCATGTCAAATTTAGTTTTATTACTGCCTTGTAAACATAGTTTGTTATTATATTTATAGATTTAATATTTAAACTTATGTAACTTAGTCATATATTTTTATTAAGTAAAACAATTTAACGGGAGATTAAATTTAATCCCATTTACCCGTAACTTTACCCTGAATTGCTAGCGTTGGAAAAGGTGGTACGTTTACTAGCAAGTTAGGAAAATAAATTTTCAAATGGCTAATCCTGGTTGGAAAATAGAAGTCAAAAAACAGAAAGATTTCCTAAATAAACTTAATAATGACTAACCTAAAATAATAATGCAATACCATCCTGAGATTGAGATCTTAAGCATGCGTAGATAAGTCCAAAAAGTACCTTTAAAGTGGTCATTTTGCAACTGCAATCACAAATCTTGCTACTTTCGTTCCGATTTTAATTTTTTTTAAATAAGACGTAACTTTCTGACGTCGGTATGTGCAACCTCATCGCTTATCAGCACTTTAGATTACTGGAATATTCTACCAGTACATTTAATTACATAAAGTGGTGCTTTGATAATGATTTGCCGGATTGGTACCTACCTTATTCTAATAATAAACGCTGTCTATCGTCGCTTATATTACAACACCGCGAATATGCATTTTCGTTACTTTACGTTTGTGCAAATTCGCGATGTTTTAGCCAAAAATCGACAAATGACAACATTGTAGTGATAAACTTTTTGAAATTACGGCCTCTTATTGGCCGATTTATTAGAATGTTACTGGTCGAAAAGATGTAGAATTTATTTCTTTATCCGGTAAATTAAAAATAAGCGTAACGTAAAAAGAGCATATTCGCGGTGTTGTAATATAAGCCACGCTATGTTAACACATATCTACTACCGGATCGAAACAGTGGCCACACTGTGACAATATCCGAAATAAAATCGGACTCATCTTTTTTATAGTTCGTTATATACATACATACGTAGTGCCAAGTCCCTTCTCAAACCCAAAGCGTGAGAGATTTGGTCGTGGAATGTCGACTTAGACCTTTTTACATACATACAACCAGTTACATTCGCATTGTAAATAAATATTAAATATCCCTGGACAACACACGTTTTTCTGTAGTTAAAACTTGTACTTAATCACTATACACTTTATTTAACACTTCCTTTAGTTGGATGTTCCAACCAAATAAGTATTGAATGTTAAATTAAAACAGTCTTTTTTATTTTTAGTGTCAAAGCCCTGATGATGTAGTAAAAAAAGAAACCGGTTGGCTGGAGAGTAACACAGAGTGTTAAATAAAGTGTATAGTGGACAAGTACAAGTGTTAACTACAAAAAAACGTGTGTATACAATGGAATTCCACCAAATGCCGACGATAGCAAGTATAGATTCTATCCCTGGTCATACAAATTGAATCTAACCCCAAAGTAAGCAAATTATATGCTTGTGTTATGGGTGTTAGTAAGTGACTCTAATACATAGAAATACTTAAATAGATACCAAAATAAATTTAATAAACCTCCAGACAAGGAAATGCAGACATCTAAATGTTCATCACACAAATGCCTGCCCCCGTCGGGAATCGAACGCGAGCTTCTCGGTTGGTCAGTGTAGTTAGGCGTGTACGCTAGCCACTCGACGAACGAGGCGGATAAATGTACTATGTATATCTGTTATGTAAATCTTTCATCAGTTATTCTTTGCACATGAACGAACTAAAGAAGCTCGCTCTTTTTAATTTTGACACCAACATGAGATTTCAATCCTTCTATTCTCTCTCCTGCAAACATCTTGTACTACGAAATTCCCGTGGTCCACAGGAATGGCTGGAGTCACAAGGCGTGGAGCTGTCTAAGGAAGAAGACTTACCTGTTGATGCCTATACGCAAAAAGAACGCTGGAAATCAGTACCGCCCCCGCAGAAAGCTAGGGCAAAATCTGACCCGTTACGGAGGTTCTTGGAATACGATGGCAAAGTTTTGACGTAAGTATAAATATAATACTCTATGTTTTAGGGATCCGTGGCCAAATGACAAAGAATGGAATCCAGATTCGACTTGTCCGTCCGACCAATTTTCAAATTCGCTTTACTCACATGAATTTTTTTTGAAGCGCATTATAATTTTACACAAAACGTGAAAATTTAATTTGATTAAAGTTAGTTTTTATAAAAGAATCTTTTCCTGACTATAATTAAACAAATCGCCTCTGTGGTCTAACGGTTCAGTTGTTGAACTTGACTGCATGAACTCCCGGGTTCGATTTTCAGTTACGACAACAATTGGGTTTTTCCAATTTTCTAATAAAAAAAAGTTTCTCGGGATTGGATATGTGCCCAGTAGGCGATAGGTTGCCACCAATCATTTGTGGGATTTAGTGTCTTCGGCTAGTCGTGGGTGCCTCTGCCTAAATCTTCGGGGATATGGGCGTGAAGATACGTTTTTTTTATTGAAACAACAAAAAAAGAATTGATATTGTTGGATCCATATCCAAACATATCCAATTTCGGGGAACGTTATTTATATTAGCCAAGAAGTTATGTCCGACGCCGGACTGCTAAGCCACAGAGGCGAAAGATTGACAAGGCAGTTACACAATGCAATTGTGGATGGATGTAGGTACCCTGGGAGACCTGGGGGATATTTGGACGTAGTTAAGCAGAAAGGACCCAATCCACATCTAACTAGTTTTAAGATAATTTACTTTGAAGTTTATATATTTATAATAATATGTACTGGCCATATATGCGGGTTGGTATGTAATGATTTTACAAATGTATCTGTAGGATCTTCCTGAACGAAAGTATAATATATATATAAAGCTTTACGACCTCTTGAGTATGTTTCACTCAATTTTGGTGTTTATGTGGGTTGGGTCCTTTCTGCTTAACTACGTCCATTTCACTACCAAATCGCTAGGGCTTCGTCCAAAGGTGGTGTCAAGAATCAGGAGTCTCCAGATCCGGCGAGTTTGTATGAAAAGGTAATTGAATGTGGAGGAAGCCAGGCAGATCTGGGTCAGCAAAAAAAATCGAACCCGGGACCTCACGCAGTCAAGTGCCACAACTGAACCGCTAGACCATAGAGGTGTTTTTGCGTCAGTAATTTTATAACATTACCATACAAATCGGAACGTTATAATAGCAAATAATGAAGTTATGGTGACTGGAACAGGTAAGGCGGTTGTATGAATCCTACTACTACTGCATAATAAATTCTTACATTACATTTTTTGGTAACAAATAAACTATATTGAATTTTCTGAATGGCCATTTTCTTAATATCTGGGGCATCCATTCTGAAATTTGAAACGTAGAGTCTCCATTCAACGTCTGCAATAATACCGCTGCCTGTTACCCAAAGGCTAAATTGTTTGTTCACCTCCCAGGGGATATCACTTAGCTCAGAGTGCAGATTAGCTATCTGTTTACTTAATATTCTACTAGATACCTAGTTAAATTGAGGAGTGCAGCATTGGAAGCGATATTTACTGAGGGTATTCCTATCTTGTGCCAAATTTTGGTTTGCTTTGTAAGAGATATGTGCAATCTTACTTGTTTGAGTAATACTTGTATCATACCTATATACATGGATAAAATTCGTGTCACAATGTTTGTAACCATACTCCTCAAAAACGGCTAAACCAATTTTGATGATACTTTATATTCACACTCGGTAGGTCCGAGAATAGGTTGTTATCTCCCTGACTAGTTGCATTACTGTTACATTTCAAGTGAGCAAAAATCCTATCCAGAAAGTTTTTTTTATTTTTAGGACTGATTGTTTTATGACGTGGCTTTTAATATAACCCTGATTTTTTCACATTATATTCTATTCTGTTTTTCGCCTCAGTGGTCTATCGGTCCAGGTGTCCTGGTTGTGCCTCTGCCTACCTCTTCGGGAATGTGGGCGTAAAAATATTTTTGTTTTCTATGGGAACGAAGATCACCGGGGCAGTTATTAATATTAGGTTATCTAAAACAAAGTTTCCTCAGCTTTAGTCCCTCGTAAGTGGCGCGCACGAGTTAAATGGGTCATTACCAAAAGACTTCTGCTGGTAGAGTGCCATGCAGCAAATTATTATACTTGAACTGCCGCCATAATGACAGCGTCATGTTACGGATTAGCGGATGGTTACTCTTTTTTTCTTTTATTTATTTTTTATGATATTCCAATATCATAAAAAATAAATAAAAGAAAAAAAGGTTTGCCTTTTTTTTGCTTGTTTGCAAGCAGACGGATTTCCTGATGGTAAGAAATTCCCGCCGCCTAGAGACACCAAAGGTGGTAATGGTGCGTTGCCAACCTGAGGCCACGATGTTAGGCTTTGAGCAAAAGTAAATTTACCGGCAAACTTACCCTCCGAACCGGAACACGTCATGACATTATGGCGGCAGGAATAGGTAAGGCGGTGGTACCAATCCGGGCGAGTCGCTGCTAAACTCTACCACCTAGCCAGATGTCACGGTGCTAGTGACGGAAAGCCTATGCTCGCCTTTTACAAGCTACCTGGCAAGGAAGGCAGATGGTCTATTCTACAAAGGAGCCCGGACCAACACGGGGCAAAACTTGTATCTCGATTACATGCAAATTGGAATTGGATATGTCATGTTAGTTATTCTTAAACACAAAACTAGCGAATTAACATGTGATTAATAACAAGAAGTAATGTTATCCGATCTGTTGATTTTTTTAACTAAATGTCAATAATCCACTATTACTGTTTTCAAGTGTACCTAAAATTATACATACGTATGTATGCAAGGGCGTCGCCATGTCGCCGCCGGTCTAGGCGACGAAGACC
>NJDC01000284.1:59520-84089 GCA_002245475.1 Calephelis virginiensis | reverse complement strand
TGAAGCCGTTTCGGAGGAGTACGTTAACTAACATTGTGACACGAGAATTTTATATATAAGACTAGCAGCCCGCTCCAGTTTCGCACGGTTTTGAAATATACATATAAACCTTCCTCTTCAATCACTTTATCTGTTAAAAAACCGCATCAAAATCTGTTGCTTAGTTTTAAAGATTTATGCATATAAAGGTACATAGGGACAGAGGAAACGACTTTGTTTTATACTATGTAATGATTGTGTATGCATAAATTATTTTTATCCTAGCTTTGCACGGGTGGACAAACTTCTTTGTTGTTATGAATATAAATATTCCTCTTGAACCAATCCATCTCTTAAAAAGCCGCATCAACATCCATTGCGTAGTTTTAAAGATCTAAGCATCCATAGGGACAGACAGCGGATAGCGATTTAATTTTATACTATTTAGTGATATGCAAATGACTATAAAAACTATTAGCAAAACTAGTGTTCGCCCGGATGGCCTTCTCTTTGTCACCTTGTACGTCTACTTCTGTATAAAAAACATTATTTACACTCGGTTGATATTATTGTGATACCGCGTAGTGTATGTTACGCACAACGTCATATGTGAACAAAAAATATTATAACTTCCTTAAGCGAGTATGTACCTAAGTCTAAATCCTTTTTTCATGTTTTTGTGTTAAGACGGCGAACAAGCACACGGTTCCCCTTTTTGTATTTATAGGGTATTTTTATAAAATAAAACTGAGTTTTGGCGCTATCGTGGCAAAAGATGATCGTATTGTTTTCGTAATTATTGAACTTCATGAAATTATGAGTAGAATTAGTTATTTTTGGTGGCAATCAGTTAAATTTTGGTCAGTTGAAGTGCACAAATGAAATATTTAGGAAAAAAATTGTATATCGTGTATTTCCCCGTTGCCGCTAAATATGAGCTTGAGTAACGAGGCCATCGCTTTACTCAAGACCCTGACATGACTTTGACTTATTAACTTATGGCGTATGACCTGAAATGACTTATAACTGTTATAAATAATTTATATTTAATACGGAAGACGTGGCAGCATGGCCTTAGGTCTTAGCCGGCCCCAGAATGGGGCAAATTAACCTAAAAAACCCATATTTCTAAATAAGATGCTCACAAGATGTGGCAATTATAAAACTATTAGTAATAACAAAGTTGAGGGCGACAAATTGACAATCTGAACCAACCTTCGGTACATGTTTACCGTGACCGCATTGTCCTATTCTGAGGGTTCAGGTTCTTGCTATATCTAATGTATGTAAAATATATAGCTTTCTTATGATAATTGGAAGGCAAACAAGATGGATTTCCTGATGGTAAAAAAAACACGCCGTCTAGAGACAACAAAGGTTATAATGGTGTGTTGCCAATCTGAGGCCGAGATGTTAGGCCTCGAGCAAAAGTAAGTTAGCCGGTAAACCTTACCCTCCGAACCGGAACACGTCAACGGCAAGCCCCGGTGTTATGGCGTCAGGAATAGGTATCTATTAAAATACATATTTCGTTTTTATTACCGAACAGGGGATCGAACTCAGGAGCTCAGAAATTCAAGACTAGAATGCTACCAGTTCCGGATTTAGCGCACTACATAATTTAGGGCAGGACACTAGAGACCTCCGGAGTCCTCCACTCCTTTGTTGGACGAACCCTCCAGACCTCTGAATCCGGCCCTGGCTACACCACAGAGGCGATGTTTTTTTGCAAAAATTGAATTTACGTTGATAGGGTTATCTGAAGACCAAACCTTCATTGTACTAGGTATACATGAAGTATCTCAGGTCAGTTTTATCATCACATTGCATCATTAAACATCCGTAATAATTTACTTTTGTGTAAAATACTCGCAATGAAGCGTGTCATGTTGCCAAATAAACAATGCCTTATATTAAGTAGCAATATGTAGGTAACAGCTTCCCTTTTGCATACTTTGTAGAGTTATTTAACTTCTGAAATAAAAGTTAAAAATAAAAAAAAATATATAAATATCTATGAAGAATTCAAAGAAAAATGGTTTGAACAAGATGAATCCATGTTTGGAGTATATTAAGTTTTTTTTTTATGGTAAGAAATTCCCGCCGCCTAGAGACACCAAAGGTGGCAATGGTGCGTTGCCAACCTGAGGGCGGGATGTTAGGCCTTGAGCAAAAGTAAGTTTACCAGCTACCTTACCCTCCGAACCGAAACACGTCATGAAGTTATGGCGGCAGGAATAGGTAATGCGGTGGTACCAATCCGGGTGAGTCGCTGCGAAACTCTACCTAGTCAGATGTCACGGTGTTAGTGACGGTAAGCCTTTGCTCGCCTTTTACGAGCTGCCTGGCAGGAAGGCAGGTGGTCTATTCTTCAAAGGAGCCCGTGCCAACACGTAAATATAAATTTGTCATTTAAAAAATAAAATATTACTTGAATAATAAAGTTATCTTGCTGATAAATAATAGTGGCATCTAGTCAAATGTTACTTGCTATGTTTGATACTGAGGAATCCTTTAAAGTTGAGCCCGATTTGCACTTAGCCATTTTATAAGTTGTCTAACATATGCTAAATGCTGTTCTTCAAACCCCACCATTAAGGACGTTCCAAGGAATTTCTTCCGCAATTTCATCTGAGGTTACCGACCCTAATTGTAGGATTTGCTTGTAGACCGGTTCGAAACGGTCATTCCTGTTACATAACACTTTAGTTGGGTGAGAAATTCCTTGATGTCATAGCATACATGGTTTTCACATTAAATACGTAAAATTAATAAGTATCATCGTATAGTTAAATATTTATCTTCCTCTTTTTACACTAAATGATAAGAAGAAAGATGGGTTTTTGGCGCCATCGAGAGAAAATATGTTTCATAATTATTAAGAATTCAATGAATATGTTTTTGTTGTGTTATAATTAAGTCAAATTAGTCAATGTTGGTGGCATTTTGTACAATTTTGTTTAGTGAAAGTGCACAAATCAGCGTATCGTGCATTTCCTCGTTGCCGGCATTTCTCACCAAATGAGCTTGAGTAATGAGGCCACCGCTTTACCCAAGACCCTGACATGACTTAGGACGACTTATGACTAATTATAATTGAACCCCGATTTTTGTAAATTTGATGCTTTCTACTTGACTAGTGGCAAAATGCTAACGCGAATGCCAAAACCTACAGAAAAAAGAAGACGAAAGATTTCCTGATCTAAATATTAAATACGCGTAACTTATAATGATATTAGTGTATTTCTAATTTGCAACTGGGATGTTAAGCTTATTAATAGAATAATCTACTGAATTATTCATATCACGTTTGCGTTGTGTCTATTTGAAAGACAATGTTCTAAGTTCCAACATACTATCTCATTACTTTTTGTTATACTCTCCAGCTCCACATGTATTAATTGTAATTACTATTATGTTAAACCTACTCAAAAAAGAGGTGATTCTCAATTCGACAATGTACATTTTTTACACCAATTACAAACCGATTTTGTTGGTTCATTTTAGGTAGTGATCTAGGTACCTAATTCCAAGGTAGTCCCGTATTAGTTTATCTTGATTCAACTAGTAGTTTTTGAGTAAAACTTAATACCTAAAACCTCTTCCGCATTCATAATTTTTTTGACGATATTTTTTTCAATCATGTAGTGGGATAGTGAAAAAAATGTTTGGGACCATTTGGGACGAGATTATTAACTATTTTTCGAAAGAAGAATTATCATATCGAGACGTGGTAATGAAATAATTTGAGTAGCTATTTTTCAGTCTTAATGCGCTTACATTATTTATTAATTTGTTGTATATTTTTTTATATTAGATCTCGCATAGCTATATACACACTAGTCTTAATTTGACCAACACGTGTCCAATCCCCGGCAACATTATTATTTTTATTAGAAAGTTCAAAAACACATTTTTTTTGTTGCTTGACCCGGGTATCGAACCGGGACCTCAAGAAGTCTTTTTTTATTTACTTTTACTGGTAATTACTTTTCTTAGTTTTGTTTTTTATTTAGGCGCTTCGGAAAAAGTGGAGTGTTAGAAGGGGGAAAGAAGATGTGTCTCAGTGTAAGTGTGTCTGACTGTGGCATCATAATTTTTGGACGGATGTAACGATTGCGATGAGGATTTTTTGTTTCAAAGCCAAAGTGTTCGAGATGGTTCTTAGCTATATTATTATTGATTTTTTTTTATTTTAGTGTTAATTGATTTTTTTATAATTTCCTGGCTTGGTTGTTACTTAACATATCCATAGAATGCAGCCAATTGCCTGATTCATAAAGTTATGCTTATCAGAATTGTTTGTAAAACAATCCAACACAATCCACTCGGTGATGACGTCCGTGTAACATAAAACTAAAACAAGAAGCATTCTCGTAAATATTAAACCTTTTTTATGGCATATGACAGCAAACAAACATAAGGCGCTCGTGATGATATTATAGATTCTAGACGGCTATAAATAGACTTTTTATAAACATTGGTCTGTATCCGTCTGAACCGTAGATTCAGTCATCAACAAAAAACAATTTTTACTCGAAGCTTACCTTGAACGGCGTAACAACCATATAAAATGTTTACTGTGGCCTACAGACACTATAGATGTTATGGGTGCATGTCTTTAATCTTGGGGTTAGAGTGTTAAGTACAAGTCAACACTGCATTACATAATAATGTACATTATACCCTTTTTTAGTTTCATTTTAGACGGTTTAGGAAGGGGGACACAAATTTCTAAAGTTAAAATGTTTGGAAGTGTCCCTCGCACAAAGTTCGGAAAAAGTATTGCGGTTCGGATATGCGATATAAAAGTGTTTTCCATACTTACAATTATATGCAATACTAGCGGCCCGGTATGTGATTAGCTACGTATATGACCGCATGAATGACATAACACAACAAAACAAAAAAAAGAACTAAAAAAAGTTTCATTATGACAGCACAATCCCCATCTGAAAAAAGTTTCTATTCGACAGAAAAATACCCATCAACTAAATGATCCGTCATTTTTTTGAATTTATTTGTTACAAAAAAATGTGATAAATGAAGAACCGCTTAACCGAGTTTATGCAAACTTCACATAAACCGTCTACTAAATAGTCCGAACAAAGCCTAAATGTTTTATTTGGATAGGTGAGACCGTTCTGAAGTTATATAAAATTATTTGTAAGCAAAAAAGAAAACCGCCTTCAAAAACTCTCTAGAAAAGGATGAAATAATTTGTTATATTATGTGTACAAACTATATCCTACCCAAAAATATTTAGAAGACCACAACAAAAGATACGACGAAACTAACCTATGAATAAACACTTATTTTAATTACTAACATACCTTAATTGATACTCTTCTAATACCTAACTAATATTATACCTAATACCTACTCAATTTCTTATTTTTAAGTAGCACTTGAAGTTAATAAAAAAATAATTTTGCAAATTAGTCCAGCCGTTTAGAAATGATCGCTGAACATACATAAAAAAAATATCGCGACGAATTGAGAACCTCCACCTTTTTTGAAGTCGGTTAAAAATTACAACGAAAGTGGCATTGATTTTCATATAGGTAGGTAGGTATACCTTCAGATATCGATAAAAACGAGTTTTGGGCCCGAAACAAAGACAAGAACGAAACAAATCTCAAATGTTTGGACGCATCAGGCTACAACATTGCAGTCTATCATTAAAATTTAATATTGATGCATCAAATCTATAACAAGTGGACGAATCCTTGAGCAACAGTTAATAAGTAATTAGATACGTTAACAGAAATAATTCCATTAATCCGCATATCGCGCACTCCGTGAACTTTGTAACCTTACGTCACATCTTCGTAATATAATGGCGTTTCTTTTATACGAGGATGTCATTCACGACTTTTTGAATAATAAACAAGTTCTAAAGTTACAAAAATGTAAAATCCATAACAGTTTAGTTTTTGTTTACGTCTAACCAAATTACCTACAGCATATGAAGGTTATCAAGAATGTTATATTAGGATTGTCTTATATACCTATTTATGATTCACGATTTTTCCAACTATGTGTCTTCTTTCAAAGGTTTCTTCCGCCCTGCGTTACTTCAAAAAAAAAGGTGAGAGGTGTCAAGGGACACCCGGATGGAACGAAGTTCTCTCTCCCCCCTCTCTCTCTCAATCTCCATCAATCTCTAGTAATCTCTATCTCTATCTCTCTTATAGAGAGAGACAGATAGAGAAACATGAAATAAAACAAAGAAAATAAAATATAAAAAATAAAAAAAAAATAGAAATAAAAAAAATGAAAATGATAATAAAAAAATAAAAAAAAAATTGTCCGACCCGGGTTTCGAACCCGGGACCTCATGCAGTTAAGTCCAACTACTGAACTGCTAGACCACAAAGCAAAAAGTGTCGTGACAACATTTTCGTAAGAATTTTTTCCGTCTAGCCCCATTCACAACGCGCAATAAGGAACTTCGTTCCAATAAGCTTAAATCTGCTACAAAACAAAATTGGTATAGTGCGTAAATAGACATTCATTTAAAGTCACAAACATTATGAATTTAAGGGTCCTGTCGCTTGCCATCTTCTTCGTCTTGCATCAGTTCTTTAATTTTGTATTTCCCGCATAGGTATGTCATTGTTTTAATAATTAAGCATATAATTTGCTTACTTTGGGGTTAGATTCAATTTGTGTAACTTGTCCAGGTATATAGGTATAGATATAGGTAACTGTGTTGAGTTTAGAAGTATCATAGTCTTAATTATTTTTATGGCATAATCCGAGGATGATCTCTTACCATAAGGGACACTTCGTGCTTATTCACTGACCCATGGAATATTACACCGTGGAATATCAATCTAATTCGTTGCTTACTGTATATCTATTTGATGCTTTTTTTATGTGAGAGGCCTCCTACGCCTCTATACACGTAGATGTTATAGGTGCGTCGCTGTCCTGTAACCAGGGTGTTAATCCAAATGTGCAAACCTACTCTCTAGACCAGTTCATTATGGTGACAGGAATAGGTATCTCGGTGGATGCCTACCCAGTCATGTTGCTGCACAGCACTGTAACACAAGTGGCTTTGTTGGTAATTTTTACGTTTTACGTTTAGCCTTTCCTTAGCTCTTAGCTGCCAGGCTGGACTGCAGATGGTCTATTCGACACAGACGACCCAGACCAATAAGTTTTAAACTTATTCTGCTATTCATGGCTAAGACGAATCCAAATATCTTAAAGTCAGTCGCGCAGTTATTGTAGCAAGTTTGTTTTTACTAACTTAGTTTTTTTAAATACATATTATGATTTTTATAACCAGTGGTCGCCCATTGGTCGAAATTCGACCATAATAAATTTTAATTATCATAAATAAATTACTAAAATGTAACGTTCAAACATTATTAAGGTTCTACAATTTATTATCTTTTTGATAAGAACGCCATCTTCCTTTATCTAGAGCAACTACTTTGTTACCAAACAATATATCAATATTTTGTTTGTGTGTGTCAAGTGCATGGCAGTATGGGTAAAATTTTTTTTTTTTGATTTAATGCACTTTATAAGCATTATTATTAAAAAATAGAAGTACAGCTATTCGCACAAACTGTAAGTGTGACAAATTTCATACTTCTCCATATCTCTCCTCTCTATAACGTATAACTTTCTTTTTGTGAAGTCGAGCAAAAGAAATAGAGTAATGAAGTAATGTGCCAATTATCTTTATCAGCTAGTATTCAAGGTCCCTTGTCACTATCTGCTACTAAATGTTTTTAATTCTAAGTATGTCACCTTATCGGTGTATTTACAATTCACACTTTGCTACCCTCTGGGAAGAAAACATCGTCTAAGCCTATTTTTTAAGATAGTTTTTTCTCGTTACAGGTTAGTGTGCAAACAGGTGGCTGGTGGCATGATGGTAAGAGACCACCTTCTCTATAGATGTTACAGGTGTGTTACTATTACAAGGCCCGCAGGTAAGGAGTTCTCCAGCGGGAACCTGTTGATATACCGAGAGAAAAAGTAGTCTGTGACCTTTTAACCGACTTGTAAAAAGGAGGAGGAAAAGGAGGATGTTTTTTATGTATGTTGATCAATTTCTTCGCTATTTCTGAACCGATTTCAATTATTTTTTAATTGTATTGGCGAATTCATGCCATGGGTTCGGAAAGAAGTAACACTATGCATGCTGTTTGTTGCTGGCTGAACGTGACCTAACATAATTGAATAAAAGAAGAAACGAGTTTTGGCACCATCGTGAATGCAGATGGTTGTAATTTTTTTGCATATTTTAATGAATTGTGTAAATTATGAGTAAAATTAGTTAATTTAGGTTGAAATTAGTTTAATTTTGTTCAGTGAAAGTGCACAAATGAAATAATCATGAAGTAATTAGTGTATCGTGAATTTCCTCGCTGCCGCCAAATCTCCCAAAGTGAGCTTATGTAAAGTGACCACCGCTTTACTTAAGAACCTGGCGTGACTGTAAATAGTGGCTAATGACTGTATACGAATAATTAATACGGAAGACATGTGACTAATGACTGTTTAAGTAATAATTAATATGGAAGACGTGGCAGCATGGCCTAAAGGTCTTAGCTCACCCCAGAAAGGAGCAAATTAACTTAAAAAAAAAGAAGAAACGGATCGCAAGCTTTTGTTTTTTTTTTTGGAGACGGGCTAGAAACTTGAAGTTGTCGATATTTTCCATTGCATAATAATTTATCGTTATTTAGTAGATAGTTCTGACTTTTATTAATTACTGCAACTGTACTTATATTTTAATACAACAGTCAAAATCAGCTTCAAAGTAAGCTGAAAAGTATTTGAAAGGGCATACTTTCGAGGTGAAGAGCCTGGATATAATGATGGGACCTCAAGGCAGGAGAATACTAAATTGTTATGTATATAGATGATTTACTATTTCTTGCAATCTTACTTCGCTAAATTTTTTAAGATCCGAATTATTCTGAACCTAAAATTCTTTGAAATCAGTTCAGTGGTTTTTAAATGAAAACGGAACGAAATACTCATTATCTTTTTAATTTAGAGCTCACAGCTAGCACTAGCCGAGCGGTCTTGACCATATTAATTTGTAAAAACTTTTACGTAATTTGTGCATCCTTTCGACCGAGTGGACTAAAATGTTCAATATTTATGTATTTTGATAATTTGTAATCAAATGTGAAAGTTTGCGATCATGTTTATAAGTTTATTACTCAATGACACTAAAAATGGCGTGAAGGACATATATATATATATTTATTTAGCGACAACTATATACGTAGGCAACACTTTATGTTTATAAAAAAATGCATCGATTTGTTTATAAAAATAAAATTAATTATTATTTTAATTTTACAGCGTTTTAAAGTTATTAGCTTTCATATAGAAAACTCTACAGCGATTATGGAGTATGATCAGAAGATAGACTTTTTTATGATATTGGTAAACAAGCAGACGGGCTTCCTGATGTAAGGAAATTCACGCCGCCTAGAGACACTAAAGGTGGTAATGGTGCATTGCTAACCTGAGGCTGAATGTTAGACCTCGAGCAAAAGTAAGTTTGCTGGATACCTTATCCTCCGTACCGCAACACGTGAACAGCAAGCACTGACGTTATGGCGGCAGGAATAAGTAAGGCTGTGTTACCAATCCGGGCGAGTCGCTGCGAACTTGCCTACAAAGGGTGGTGTCTAGAGTCTCCGAAACCGGTGTGAAGGAAGCCATACAGGTTTGCCAGGATCTAGAAGTCTGGCACTATATACTCTCTGCTTACCTCGTAAGGGACTTGGCGTGAAGATATGTATTTAAGGAGGTACTTCCATCTCCTAAATTATATCTCCTAAATTAAATCTCCTAAATAATAAATCTCCTAATTCACATTACATTGACTGATTGATTTCACATCCTATTAATATTATAAATGCGAAAGTTTGTAAGTATGGATGTATGGATGTTTGTTACTCTTTCACGCTCGAATGGCTGAACAGATTTGTCTGAAATTTAGAAGACAGATAGATTGTGACCTGGATTAACATATAGGCTATTTTTAATCCCGATCGCACACCGGGTTTCTGTGAAAACGCGGGCGAAGCCGCAGGTAGCAGCTAGTTAACAATATACACTACAATATTTTCAAACCCGCCCACCAAAAACTCCCATTTATAATTGCGATATTTTAACACTCGCATATACCTACCTTTACATTGTTATTATTAAGTTTACAATTAAGTGTTTTACGTGCAATTTTTTTTCATAAATGAAATGAAAATGCATAACAGAAATGTTATCGCAACAAAATCCTATCTGAGTGTTGATGAGTGTGCTAAAGTGTGTTAATGTTGCATTAATGATACCACACAGATGTGTTTTACAACGGAGTGCAATCTGTCAGAACCCGGATACGACCTTATCGATCATCGTAGTCCAGTAGGGTTACTCTTGAATCTCGATTAATGCAATATTTGAAATTGGAATCGGATCTGTCACTTTAGGTACTCTTCAATACAATACTAGCGAATTATTAAAGTTTAATTAATAATAAACAATAGATGATTTTATCCGATTCATTGAATTTTGTTGTAACTAAATATTTATCATCCTTTATTACTGTGTTCCAGAGTACCTAAAATGACAAATTCGATTCAAATTTCCAATTTCCATGAAATCGTGTTTGGAGAGTAACCCTTTTTTTTTTTTTAACGAGTGGAAATCCTCATGGATACCCGCCACTTTCGGGGGAAGTGACGGGCTATGCCGGACTCCTACCGGCTAAAACCACTCGGTGACCGTCCTCTGTGCGTATCGGGTGACTGCGGGATCTCCGAAGAACGCACCGCTGTCACCCTTACACCTGCCCGAAGGCTGATCCGTTCAGAAGCCTCCCCCATCTGATGGCATCACTTTGACGACAGCAGCATGGGGTCACACCATGCTATGCTGCCTCACGTCCCGGGCTGCTTTATAAGTCAACTGACACCCCGATCAGTTGACTCACAGCCCCAACCCCCTTTTAGTCGCCTCTTACGACAGGCAGAGGATACCGTAGCCCTATTCGTCGCCCGGTACTACAGGGCCCTGGAGAGTAACCTTACTGATCTATATTTACTTTGGTAAATAGTATTTACATACCTAGCTGTGTCAGAGCAATCTATGCTATGTGCTATGACTAGAGTTTTTTCATGATAATGGACGGCAAACAAGCAGACGGATTTCCTGATGGTAAGAAATTCACGCCGCCTAGACACCAAAGGTGGTAATGGTGCGTTGCCAACCTGAGGCCGGGATGTTAGACCACGAGCAAAAGTAAGTTTAGTGGTTACCTTATCCTCCGAACCGGAACACGTCAACGAATTGGACGTTATAGCGGCAGGAATAGGTAAGGGGGTGGTACAAATCCGGTCGCTGTGAAACTCTACCACCTAGTAGGATGTCACGGTGTTAGTAACGGTAATCCTATGCTCGGCTTTTAGGAGATGCCTGACAGGAAGGCAGATGGTCTATTCTGCAAAGCAGCCCGGACCAAGACGGAGACAAAACATTTAGTACATTTCCTCGTTTGAAATGATGATGATCTCATATGGTGAAACATTTGATACACAATTTTTGTGTGGAAAAATATATAATAAAAAGAAACGCAAATATGTGCTAACCCTTTTATAATATCCACGGAAAAATCACACAAATTGATCTAACTCCAAAGTAAGCAAATGATATGCTTGTGGTCAACGAGTGGGTTAACGATACTACTCGTAATAGATGATACATATAAATGCTTTTATATTTATTTATTTAACCCTCGACGGAAAAACAGGGTTGTTGTAAGTTTGACGTGTCTGTGTGTGTCTGTTTGTTGCATTTTAAGTTTTAAACGGATGGGCTGACTTTCATGCGGATGTCTTTGTTTGAAAAGTGACGTCATCGAGGTGGTTTTTAGCTACATTACATATATATGTTTGGTTGGGGCTATCTTTTTTTTAATTTTAGAATAATTCATATAAAAATATTAGCAAATAAGTTTTATGGGATTTAAAGCCACCAAGCAGACGGAATTTCAAACAAACCAAATCAATTATATTTAAAATTACGTTACGTTTTAATATGAAATAGTTCTGATTATCCTTAACAATTACTTCCTATTTGCAAATCCAAGGATAGTAGTTTCATTGAATTGAATGATTTGACCTAGATTGAGACCTAAACAGTAAGATTATTAGTGGAAATGCCAATAAAATTATCATCAAAGATGACGAAGATCATGTGTTAAGTGGAATAGAAAAAGAAAACTGACAGTGGGTGCCCATGCCTAAGCGTAGAATTAACTACTAGGATGGATTAGGGTAAATTAAATAAATATACAAAATCCTTGTACAAATGAAACAAATTGAATGTAACCCCAAATTATTCAAGTTATGCTTGTGTCATGAGTGTAAGACAACGATAGATACATAGAAACTCCTCCTTAGCTTTCTGGCACTTCGCCGGCCGCTACCGCGGCACGCTCGCTTCGCTCGCTCGGCTCGTGCGTTGTCTTTCATGTTCGAACCAAACAATACCTAAACGTATGACATATGAAATGAATGAGTATGACCATTATAGCAGATGTAATTATGGCAAACGAAATTCTGGCAAGTGCTTGTAACCGCATTATATTGTCACAGTCACACACACACACACACACACACACACACATATATATATACAAAATACAAGTATGCTAAAACTAGTTCAAAGGCTGAATATGGCAAGAAAAACAGATGAAAGATTAAGAAAACAGATATGCAATGCGAATGTATTTAGATGTAAGTACCTACCTGGGGAGACTAGGTTGACATTCCACGATCAAATCGCTAGGGTTTTACCCCAGGATGGCGTCAAGGCTCAAGGAATGTGGAGGAAGCTATGTCATAATATTGGGCAGTAAATAATCTCTCCTTGCCATGTTAAGGACTTATGTAAAGGATAGGCTGGTTATCGCAACTTAACCGTGTGTTAGACTTATAAGTGCGCTAAGATGTGTTAACATTTTATATTTACATTAAATACAATATACACATATAAGTGACTAACAAACGAATTATCACATATTAATCCTATGTAAGTATAATTTATTAGCTTAGCAAAATGTGTTAGTGTTGTATGATAACCACACAGATATGTTTTCTAACCGAGTGCAATCGTTTAGATCCCGGATGTGACCTTACCATCGATCGTCAGGCCTCTATAACTGGTATAACTATAAGTCTAAGAGACTAATGACGTAGACGTTAGAACCTTGGATAAATATTGCAATTTTCTTAATTGCTTAAACTGGTTTTATTAATTTACAACGTTTATTACATTGTAGAAGTGCTACTTAATCATTTATATGATTTATTCATTTATATGATCCTTTTAGTGTTCTTAAAAAAGTTAAAATGGTTTTTACCCGTTTCATGTCAGGTTTCTCGTGCGTCTTTCCCTCCTTTTGATATATTGTATCATTACATTTATTTATAACAATTTACTATTATGATAGCTTATATGGTTAAGCGGTCAAGCTCAACACCGAGGCTTGACTTCCCTGCCAGATTAGACCCCACAGACTCGATCCCTGAGTCGGCCAACAAAAAGAAAATGTGTTTTTTCAATTTTCTAATATAAACACACCCAGGATTAGACATGGGCCTAGTTAGCAATAGGCTTGCGACCTATCGCACTGTGGAAACAGTCTTGTGCCCGTGTAATCCTCTGGGATATGGGATTTTATGAAAGACTAGCCGAAACAAAGAATTTCATATTGTTAGAAGGTCTTGTTAGAAGCGAACATATACAAACTTTTATGCAATGCTTTTCCTCATTTTCCATGCTGTTTTCTCAGTTTTTTTTTTTTATAATAACCTTCTCCTTACGATAACCGATACAACAAAAAAGAGTTAGCAAAATTGGTCCATCCTTTCAAGCGTGTTGCGATGACCAAAAGAAACTTTACCCTGGTCATCGCGTCACTCCTGAACAGCTGGACCAATTTCGGTAATTATTTTTTTGTTGTGTTAGCTATTGGCAGAAGAAGGTTCTTATGAATAGAAAAAAAGGTGAAACTGCAGCGAAAATTAATATGTTAATCCACACAAACTGTTAGTAGCTGTCTAGCGATACAAAACTCACTAGCTAATAGTAGAATATGGATACAGATTAAAAAACAGACATACAATGCGACTGAGGATGGATAAGTTGATATCCCACGACTAAATAGCTCGGGTGTTACCCGAAGGTGGTATCAAGAGTCTTTGGAACCGGCGTGTTTGTACGAATGTGGCGAAAAATCTCTTTGCACTTGACTTATTATATTTTATAATCTTACAAAGTTTGCTGATTTGTCAATTTTTTGGCATCTATAGGTGTATTTCTGCAAGATCGATCTATTATTTTTCCTGAGAGAGATTAATTAGTGGAGATTAGCACATAATCATATCGATTTTTCATTATTTTTGTATATGTAGATACAAGAAAAATAAAAAAAAAATCAAGTTATAAAGATTAATTAGAACTAAACAAAATTAATTTACAAAATAACTACCACGATTCCAAAAACACTGTTCCTGGCTTCGGTCATTCTTGTACGTAACAGGTTTCTATGTGTAAAAGTATTTTCCTATTGAATTGTTATAATACAAGGGTTGCTGGTAGAGATTGCTTATTAAATAAAAGACCGCTTTTGCGTACCATTGAATTTATATAAAATATCAAGCTTTAAAGTTATTAATGTAACAAGCAACCAATATGTACCAATAATCTCAACATGGTCTCAAAATATTCATTAATCTATTATTCAATTAATTATAAACAAACGCTGAACCCTTAGTTTAAAGCTTAAGACCACTCTCGGTCAATGTTAATAAATAACCTATCTATGGTAAAAGATCCTTAGATTAGTTGGCTAACAACCACTGTTATTTTTCAGTAATTAAAAAAAATATCTGAGTAACAAAACTCTAGAAGGATTTGTTTTCTCTGTAGATAGGTTATAAATATTGATATAATATTTTTAACTTATGACGTTGTTACGACCGGTATAACCCTTAGTATCTTATTGATGAACATGGGCTAACGTAGGAATAAAATTAACTTGATATTATAGTCTGTATCACATTGTAATAAAGACTATAATACGAGGTTGAACCTTGGTGTACTTTACTCCGTCCTTATTAATAAGACACTTAAAACTTATGGTCGTGAATATAATTTCCAAGTATATTTAACTCATAATAAATTATAATTAATCTGACATTAAGCACACACAAATATAGGTATATAAGTAAATATATATAATATAAAAGGTAATTAAAATATGTTTTCTTATATTTGTTATTTACATAATATCTACTTAATATGAATAATTTTAGGGCTAAAAAACTGCAAAAAACCAACCCTAGTTTTATTAATTACCAAGTCGTGATTTAATTAATATATTTTTTAAAAAGCAGGTCAAGATTTCGAGGTGGTCTCAAGTAAATTTTATTATGATTTTTCGTCCGTGAGACGAATTAGCCCGGAAAAGTTACCTTGTTAACTTTGACGAAACAAATTTCATATTGTTGAAAATGCTATTTTTTTTAAATGGACATAAATTGAAAGAACGACATCGTCTACGTACACCAAGAAATATATGTTATTAAATATAGCTCAAAAACTATTAGTGGACTCTACCAAACTGCTATGGGACCTCTTCTAAATCAGGACCTACTTTCCAAAATGACGATCTGTGATGACGATATTGGCCCAGTAATCGCGTAACAAACATTCAAATAATTAAACTCACTAAAACTGTAAAAACCGAACCGTCTTCAACTATTTCTTAAGATTATATAACATTTACTTCAGAAATATAGCTAATGATATTTTTTTGGCGCAAAATTGCAAATTAAATCATTTTATTTGGATCTAATGATATTTGTTTTTTAGTAGTAGTTAATTTGCCCCTTACTGGGACCGGCTACGCCGACTTTTAGGCCTATCTGCCATGTCTTCGGTATTAATTAAGTCTTTATTTCATTCATTAGTCACTATTTACAAAGTCATATCTGGGTCTTGAGTAAAACGGTGGGTCCGTTACTCAAGCTTGTCTATTGAGATTTGGCAGCAGCGAGGAAATAAACGATACACTAATTTCTTCACGATTACTTCATTTGTGCACTTTCACTGTACATTAATCTAATTCCCACCTAAATTAACCAATTTCACTCAATATATACACGATATTCAATATTTATGAAAAAATTACGACCATCCTCATTCACGATGACGCCAAAACTCCGATATTTTTGTTTAAGTTGACGATCTCATCCATGATGAGGTGCCAACATAGGCAAATGTATGTGCATTATTCAGTAGGTATAACCAAAGACGATATATGTTTACTAATTTCTGGTATAACCTAAAAACCACTAGTCTGATCATAATAAATTTAATATAGGATGATTTCGGAATCATGACCTGCCTTTCTATAAAGAACCCTTAAAAATCGGTTTATTATTGGTCGAGCAGGTAATCGCACAACAAACACAAAAAAAAATTAAAAAAATGCAGTCCTTTTTTTGGAGTCGGAATTGAACGACGAATTGGATGCCTTCTCCTTTTTGAGTCGGTTACAACATACATTCTATACAAGAATCTCTTGTTTTTAACAAATAAGGTTAACTTGTTATTGACATAGTTATAAGTATTCTCAATTTTACATCGAAATAATATACACTTTATCACAGCCTAGTAGAGAGAGAAAGTAATTGAAAGCGATCGCAATTGATAACGACTTGTAGGTCTATGGCCGATTCAAAGACAAAGAGCCCGCGAAGTGTTGCTATTGCCTTTCAGTTTGGTCCCAAAGGCAACAAGGGTTGCCAACTGATGTTTACATGAGATATTACAAGTTTATAAAATAGTAATGTCTTATTTTTGTGAACCAACCTCTCCGCGTTATTCAGCCACAAAAAGTAATAAGTAGGCACAAGTCTTAAATTGAGGCCTGATTAACCACGCATTTGTTGTTAAACTTTCAAAAAATCAATGTAATTTTGCAATTAAATTAAATAAAGTATAAAAACGTATTTTATTATTAATTTTACGACTTATCTAAGACTTTTTAATGCTCCGTGTTAGGGGAATGAACAGGAATGCGATTTTGTGACATCAAAAGCTAAAAATGAAATTGTTTCTTTAATATTTGTTACTATAATATTTACCATAACATAAATTTTGTCAATAATAAGTACAGTACAAACCACATAAAAGTATATTTTAAGATGATAAAGAGGGTTCGTTTTTAAAAAAATTAAATGGTTTTTTCTATAATTAACTGTAAATATGACGATACAACATTTAAATATTTATTTACGTTATTTGTTAATTAATACTTATAATTTTGTAATTTTTGAGGCATAAATATTGGTGTTTTTGATGGCATATTTTATTCTTCTATTGGCACACAAAGTTGGACTTATCGCTTCAGAGCTTCTATGTGTTATATGTGAATGAATATGTTTTAACCATTTAACTACAATGACCAAAATTGAAGTTTGGTTTCGATTCCTTACGGGGGCAGGCATTTGTGAGATGAACATTTAGGTGTCTGCATTTCTGGGTCTAGGTGTTTATGAATGACTTTACTGCTATCTATTTTAGTATTTCTATGTATTAAAATTATTGACTAACACTGATAACACATGCATATATATTTATTTCAGGAAAAAAACATTAACATAATTAGCATGGTATGGAGATCTTCTTTTAAGTAATTCACTACTTGTGTTAGAAGATCTCACTCTTCCTTTATCTAACTAACATTATTCTTGAAGATTATATTTTTGCTATTCTTAAAAATAGTTTTACAAGCTTATAACAATGTTAATTTTAATTAATTATTGTAAAAAATCATAACATTATTAATTGGAAAAAGGAATTATTAATATATATAAAAATTGTGTATGTTTGTGTGTGTGTGTGTGTCTGTGTGTGTGTGTATGTGTGTGTGTGTTAGTGGAACGCACGCAGAACAAGTTTTTCTGTTTCCTCATACTCAAGCTTTTTCAGCCTGGTATTTAATTTTTGTTTACATACCTTACAGGTGTTTTCATATATAATATGCTTACTTTGGAGTTAGTTTCAATTTGTGTTACTTGTCCAGACATATTTATTAAATTATTATTCTATTCAAACGTGCAATGTCTTTTTATTAAATAAAGTTGGCAACCCTAATCTCCATATACTAGTGAACTTATCAAGAGTCAGTGAACGTATGACGTCAGCGCAGCTGATAGCCGCGAATGTAGGCCGCACCAAAATATTGGTTCAATATATCGTAAACAATAACTTTCTGCTGCAACTGGTTTTGGTCATCACCAATGTCACCTTAAACGATTTCAGTCTCCATTAAC
Organism: Calephelis virginiensis; assembly: GCA_002245475.1. Classification (NCBI taxonomy): domain Eukaryota; kingdom Metazoa; phylum Arthropoda; class Insecta; order Lepidoptera; family Riodinidae; genus Calephelis; species Calephelis virginiensis. The sequence goes on along the minus strand of NJDC01000284.1, from coordinate 65,718 downwards.
CTCACTTCTTATTACTTTTTAGCAATCTGGTTTTTTGTATTATAAAATAACAAACAAACAGACGGGGTTTCTGATTATATGAGATAAAAGTCACCTATAAACACCATAGATGTTACTGAAGCATAATTATCTTATGGCTGAGATTTTAGGGTAGGCACGTGTATGACCGGCGACTCTCGCATCTATGGCTAGCAATGATGAGCGACAACCTAAAACCCACCTTTATAAGTTGCTTAGGAGAAATGTACATAAGTTAATGACTAAGTAATTATCCAAACTGGAACTGGGGGCTGACTATGTATCTTAGTTGCCAACTAAAATGGAAAAGTGTACATCAAATCGCTATCAAATGACGTGTTTTATATTTGCTATCTCCAGTGACCAACAGAAATACAATAGAGATAGCAAACACAAATGACGTCATTTGATGTACACTTTTCCATTTTGAGTTGGCAACTGAGTTACATAATCAGCATCCTGGACATTGGCAAGCACTGACATTGCCGTGATGTAGATACTGTTTAAGATATACCATCTATTCTCTAACTAGGCAGCTCGTAAAAGGCGAGCCTACATTAAATGGATCAATACCAACCAGACCACTGGTTTACGGAAGGTGTGTCTGGCAATAAGCCAACCACATCGTCTATAAACAAAACTGTTATTGGTGTGTTACTTATCTAAAACTTAGATAGCAAGCCTCTATAATACTATTTGTCATCTAAATAGTAACTACTCCTAAACGGATTGACGGATTTGCCTGAAATTTTGTATGTATATTTCTATAGATTGCTGGCTAAAAAATACAATTGTAGTACTATACAAAAATCAATACAACAATAATACAAAAATCACGTTGTGAGACTTGGTGTCTTCGTTAGGTTGTGGATATGACTCTGCCTACCGGCTCAGGGAACTGGGCGTGAACAAACCTTGACAATAATTTCTTATCACTACAAATTTTATAGAACCCATTTATCCATATTTCCATATTATATATTATAAATTCGAAAGTCTTTCTGTCTGTTGTGTTTTCAAGGCTAAACCATGTGACCGATTTTATGAAATTTTATATGCATATAGCTAAGTTCCTAGTTCAAATATAGTTGATTTTTTTCCAAAATCAACCCACAAAAAAGTATAATTCGTAATAACATTTTGTATGAAAATACGCTACTCACTACTCATGGCAAACAGCGAGTATGATATTAGCGAGTTAAATGTTACGTTAAATAACCCTTTAATGTGATAGTTATAGATAAGTATTACAAAATAATGAATAAATGAACTTTATCATGCACCAAAATTTACAAAAAATATACTATTTCACTTTCAATATTTAAAAAAAACACCCTTGGGTACTCTTATTGCTTTGGAGCGATGAGCCAAACAACCTTGAGTATATAATCTATACATATAATAAATTTGTAGAAGGGTCAATTCTGTACATTGAAAATATTGAAAAAATAAATAGCAGGGGGTATTACTGGATCGATACCAAACCCAAACATGTGATTTAAAAAAATTGGTCTGTCTGTCTGTATGTTCAGGCATCACGTGAAAACTAACGGTTCGATTTCGTTGAAACTTGGTATAATTATACTTTATTATCCTGTGCATAAAATGGGATACTTTTTATCCTGGAAAAATACGTAGAAAAAAAATCTTAATTTTTCAGTTTTATCACGCTAAGACCGACATCCGCGCGGACGGAGTCGCGGGCGGAAGCTAGTTTGTAAATACTTTGCTATTGCAAGACAAATGCATATCATAATTCAAAACACATGCGTAAGCTATGTACTTACAGATTTAATAGCCAAATACTCCATATTCTCTGCCTGCCCCGTAGGAGACTTTGCTTGACAACAAGTAGTAAATAGTAGTTTTAATAGCAGATATAAAAGTTCTTATTAATAATTGTACTATTACAATTGCAAAATCCGACTGCAACTATTTTATTGGGTACAACGTCGCGATTTGAAAATTCTTTTTTCGAAACATAGCAAATGATTTCAAAGTGGTCTCACATAAATTTTATCGACATCCTAATAGCAGTTTTTAAGTAACATTCAATAATGCATATTTTTTTATCTATGCACAATTAAATTTATCTCAAAAACCACTACTAGTCGGATTTTAATAAAAATAATAATTTACCACATATGGGAAACTAGCTGTTGCCAGCGGCTTTACCCGCGTTTTTACAGGAACTCGTTGTGCGATCAGTATTAAAAGCTTCTATGTTAATCCAAGTCACAATCTATCTGTGTTCCAAATTTGAGACAAATTTCAGCCATTCGAGTGTGAAAGAGTAACAAACATCAACACAAACTTTTGCAATTATAATATTAGCAGGACACAAAAAAAAACTAAAAAGAAATACTAGGCTAGGTTAAAAACTATGCTGAATAATATGAGACGCAATTCCAAGAACTACGAGTATATTATCACTTTTATTGGGTAACAAATGAGTAAGCTATGTTTTCATATTAAATCAAAGTACATATTGTAATACTGACTCACCGATAATACTATTGTTCTGGTTGTAATGTTAATCTCTCATTTTTTCAAAGCCTGTCGGGTAAACTTTTTTTAGTGACTAACGTGTTGCTTACCTGGCGGTTTTCAGCACATTACCGGACTTTGTGGACGGGCAGAGTACTCAGCATAATTATTTAAATGGTTTGGACTGTTCCCTACAACGCCAGCAACAAGAGTTGTCTCCCGGGAGACTCCACTTGGTGCCGCGTTCTGGTTACTGGGTTTATTGGTTAGAGAAGTAGCTAAGCGCAGGGTGAAAAAGAGGTCTTAGTCGTCGAGAGCGACGGCGACGGTTAAGTGTAGTGTGTCATGTGAGTTTGTATTAAGATTGAGAGGGAGTCGCACGTTGTCCACCTTTATCAGATCGACGGGATCCGATAAATCGTGTTACCATGTTTTTTTGTTACTTTTCTTAATATGCAAGAGGGAATTACTTCATCTTATATCAAGACTGTGAAACACAAACACACATACTCTTAAAATGCATTCGTACTGTTTGTTTAAATTTCATCCAATGAAGCTTCCCACATTCCGACATCTTAAGTTCGGTCTCAGTACAAGCTAAGAGATAGCAATGCTTTCTTTTATTTCTATTGCTATTTTATTGATATTTTGCGTAATTGGTCGAGTGAGTTAGCAATGCCTTATACCACCAGTCATCCGCAAGTCTCATGTTCGATTCCCGACGGGACAGACTTTGTGTCTAATTTTGAATAGTAAAATAACTAGGCACCGAAAAATTTAAATTAATAAAAAATGATACTCAATGGGCAGTGTAATACTGGCGATTGCTGGTCCTTATGTTGGTTCAAGTCTGCTGAGTAGAATTGCCCATGTGCCTCTCTTCCAGGCAGCTCGTAAGACACCAACAGTAGTTTAGATCATTACCGACTAGACCACTGATGGTAGAGTGCTGTGCAGCTAATTGCCTGTCTAGGGATTTACCTCCTGCAGCCACAATAACTTTGTCATGTTCCGGGCCAGAAGCTAAGGTAGCCGGTACTACAATAGGTCTAACACCCCAGCCACAGGACAGCGACATATCTATTTAACCTATGGTATACTTGTATAAGCTACAATTATCTTTTACCATATAGTTGCCATATAGTTGTTCGCTAAACTCTTACATAAAAAGACAAAGATGGTACAACTGCTCATATTTTCATGACTAATCGGATTCTACTCCACCGGAGACTATGAAAAAGATTAAAAAAAATACTATCAAAAGCTGAGTGATACCAATGATACAAGAAAAAGAAAGAAAGTTAAAAAAAAAGAAAGAAATGAATTTAATCTATACATCCATATTTAATATTATTCATGCGAGTGTCTCTCTGTCTGTTGCTCTATCACGGCTAAACCACTGATATTTTGATACCAAATTTCATATGCATATACAGCAAGATTCGAGTTCTCTGTCTATTTTTTTTTAATTCAAACCCCTTGGGCTACAATAGGGGACAAAAATTTGTATGAAAGTCGTAACTGTTCTACACTGACGAAGTAGCGGGCAAACAGTTAGTAGTCTATAAAATTAAATACAAACACTATAAAAGAAAGAACAAACTTTGTAAAAGAGGTCTTAATTTGCAAAAAACGCACAGTTTATAAAATGAAAGACATCCTTTATAAAAAGAAATGACATATTTTGTAAAAGAAAGGTCGTGAAATGAACATTGGAACATTGTTAGCCGCTATCTATCTGAACAAAGAATTTACCTTGAAACGTCCTTGTCTTTGTTATCTTTGCATATCAAAAGAAAATACGGTACAATTAGAATTACCAATACTATTTACATCCGCTTCATGTTTTGTAATAATTAATTTTGTAGATCACGAGCCAAGGGTTAAATATTGACTTAGATATATAGTCTATATTTACTGACGTCATTAACAAGAGGTTACAAAGATAAGGAAGGCTAAAATTCTGATTCCAGCGCTAGTGATGCTCTTTGTTCCTGAAGATAGTGCACTCACAATGGCTGCTAACAGAAACTATTGCTTTTGATGCCAGGATGTTGTGTATATGTATGTGAGCGTGTGTAGGCGTATAATTATAGGGGTTGTACTCAACAACTTACGTAGATTCAGGCGGTGAAACTTTGGAAGAGTCAAAACAAGTAGTAAAAACCATATCTGATGTCACGTTGTAGTAATTACTTCAGCTACGCTCTTGAGCTATATGGGCATGCAACCAATTTCTCAAGTTTCAATTTTTATTGACATTTGTGGATTTTAAATAAATTTGGTCTTCAAATTTCCTTTCGTGCATTAGTGCTTCTTCTGTATGTTGTTTTGCGGTATAGGGAGAGAGAATATATGTATATCTGTACGATTTTCACTAAAACCGTGATAGGACTAGACTATCACCAAACTAACTCTACCGTCTACTATGATGATTCCTTTGAAATGTACCACCATACAACCTATTAATACTAGTGTCATGTCATATTTGGGTCTGTCATGTGCCACCTCTACAGCGTAATCGGTGCACTTGTACACGTGGCCTAAGTTCCTAGCCATGACACAGCAAAAAACCAGTAACATTTAGGCTCTAGGGTGACCAAAACGCAACGGTTGTTTCAGATCTCTCACTATCAGGAGAACTAAGTGCTTGTTTACCACCTTCTAACAAAAATACATGTTTTTATTTTTTTTTAAATTGCTATCAGGATTTAGACGTTTTGTGATTGGTTAGCCATATATATCATTAATATATCATTGTAGGACTAAGCCCCTTCGGCTAATCATGGGTGCAATGGTTGTACGTCTGCCTTTGGGGATACGGGCGTTAAGATATTTTTAATATCTGTATCGCCTCTGTGGTCTAGTCTCGGGTTCGAATCCCGGGTCGGCCAACAAAAAGAAAATTGGATTTTTCCAATTTTCTAATAAAAAGAATGTTGGCCGAGATTGGAATTGTGCCCGGTTGGTGATAGGCTTGCCACCTATCACATTGTGGGACTTAGTATCTTCGGCTAGTCGTGGGTGCCTTGGTTGTACCTCTGCCTACATATTCGGGGATATGGGCGTGAAGATACTTTTTTTTTTAAATATCTGTAGACTAGTGCAGTCAACGACCTTATCTCTAACGAAGGTATTTTTGTCATATACTTATGTCCTGAAATACCAAAATAAAAACGTGTATGTTGTTGTCTTTCACTAACTCTGTATCTTGTGTTATGTGTTACTGCTACCAATAACAACGTGCTACTACGACTGCAACTGGTTTATACAACTAAGGCAAGTTTGACACGTGCTAAAACTATAAAGCAGAGTTTCACGTGAGTGATACCAAACACATCGCAACTACAGCGCAACAACTAGCGACAAAACAATGTCATCTCTTCGTATTCTATGAATTTGTTTAGTCAAGGCATGTTTTCTGTACACAAACCAACGTCAAACTGTGTGTCTGTATGTCTTCAACTAGTCGTTATTCGTCGCAAACTAGCAACAACGCAAGTACGTCTATATTTCGGTACAGCAACGCAACTGCACAAAACTGCAGCGACACTGTCCAAATAGTAGGGGAACCCGCGATGCTAAATGTGTAGTAACTCCAGCGTTATTGGGACCCATTGCGCTTTGTCGATTAAATAGTGGAGAGTAAAAAAGGTCATGTAAGGTTTTTATTTTTAGCGGTGCGTTAAGTGT
>NJDC01000284.1:48217-59469 GCA_002245475.1 Calephelis virginiensis | reverse complement strand
CAACCTAAGGAAAATGTGATTTTTACAATTCCCTAATAAAAAAAAATGTTGCTCGGGATTGGATATGTGCCCGGTTTCGATAGGCTTGCCACCTATCCCATTTTGGGACTTAGTATCTTCGGTAAGTCGTGGATGCCTTGGTTGTGCCTCTGCTTACCTCTTCGGTGATTTGGGCGTAAAAATACATTAATATGACAACATAATAGGTCAGTCATAACTAGGTGACAGATTTTTTTGCCGCAGCTTGCCATAGTCATAGCCATGGTTGTCTAATAAGTACCTACTGTCTATATTCCTATTTTTATATTATTTTTAATCCTACCGCATTGTCGTATTGGTATAGTCGCAACTTGCCATGTTAAATCAGACGTAAGATAGCGTGCCCATTAATTACTTTACATGTCTAAGGGAAATGCTCCTCAACTACCTGGGGCAGGGAGTTAAGCCAAATGTGAAGTATTTTTTCCACCAGGATTTGATTTGTTAAAAAATAGTACTAAATTAAAATCTTCACAAAAAGATTCTGTTATTTTTAGTCCAAATAATTAAACTGAGATGTAACTAACTAACGGGGGTAGGGATTGTGCCAAATCTCACCACTTTTCACTAGGAGCGAGCCCTTCTAAAGTTACTAAAAATGCCTCATCTATATTGTTGCTGATGGCGATGGTGATATTTCATCTTTCGAGAGCAATGTTTGCGTATTTGCTATCTTGTAAATTAAATAAAATTTAGGCAGTATCCTACCATTATGGGCAAATCGTCACAAGACTCAATGATTTGTAGAATGCACTCAGCGCAGGAACGTGATGGTCATTATAAGTAATGTCGATAAATTATTACAAAACAAATAATCTCAACAAGGAATTACATCGATAAACATTGTTTCCTCATTATTATTATTCACAAACCTATTGATGTACTCCCAATGACTGCTAATAAGAAAGTTAATGCTCATCACGCTCAGAATGGTAATAAAAGCAATTTGAACAATAGATTCTGAATCGCGCTATCAGAAACATAGTTGTCATTATCACAACATCGTAAACATGGACATTTTGTCGGCATCGATATGAGTAACAGAGAATAACCCCATTGTCCTCTAGTGGAAATATAGTAATTCTAATTTACTTTAGTTGCTACTAGAGGTAGGATTAGATAAATTAGACTAGGGACTAGGGACTCGTTCCACCTAATTCTGGCGGCTGCTCCTCTAAGTTAGCTAATTCATTGAATCCATCTAACTAATTCATGTATCTACTCATGTATCATGTATGTATTCATGTATCTATCTATCTATTCATGTATTTACTAAAGTTTCCTAATCCAATGAATGCACTCGACTAATGTACATAAAGTAATCGAAAAGATACCCAAATAGATGGAAAAGATGGTGTTGGAAACTATTTAGTTAGTCCTTTAACTTTTTTGTCACGAAATATGTTTTTAATAATATATAATATTAACTCTTTATTGTACACAATTTCTAAGTTTTTCTTATGATACCGAAAGGCAAACAAGCAGGCGGGTTTCTCGATAGTAAGAAACTCACGCCGCCTAGAGATAGCAATGGTGCGCTGCCAACCTGAGGTCGGGATATTAGGCCTCGAGCAAATAGTAAGATTGCCGGCTACCTCACCTTTCAAACCGGAACACATCAACGGCAAGCACTGACGTTATGGTGACAGGAATAGGAAAGGAGGTGGTCCAATCCGGGCGAGTCGCTGCGAAACTCTACCACCAAGTATAATGTCACTTATAAGCTTGTAAAAATTGCAAGAGCAGTTTAGCAAAAACTGACGGCTCGCAACAAATATTTGATTGTAACCGCGTGTGCAGTAACCATAAACACGTTCCAACGTCGAAGGTTGTAATAAAAATCTGCTAGGTTTGAACTTTGCCCACAGTATCTAATGTAGATAATTAACTAGATAACTTAGTTCAATATTTATTAACATCAGTTGCCTTCCAGAATGATAAGTAAACCAAATAATCGTTATAAAACACTAGCATTCGCTCGTGGCTTCTCCTGCGCAATCACCCGTATGCGCATTAAAAAACTAAATAAATGAAAATAGCGTTTGTGACTAAGAAATGACATTTTTAGTCAAATACGATGTAGCAATTGCATAAATTAATTTCCATAAACATACTCACAAATTATAGACTTTACAAATTTTAATAGGTGTCGATTCTAATACATACAAATACAGCAAAAAAAAATACAAGAAAAAAATAAATATTTTGTTGTTTTGTATTTTAAATACATATTTATTTTAAATATTCCAAAAACCAAAGACATCTCCAAATATTGAAATAAGATTAAAATTTAAATACAATAGCAATAACGGTCTTTTGTATTTGTGACAAATATAATTTACCATTGACATTGAATACCTGCATATGTAAGTACATCAAGATAAAAAGCCAACCTGATGTCGGGATATTAGGCCTCGAGCAAATAGTAAGATTGCCGGCTACCTCACGTTTCAAACCGGAACACATCAACGGCAAGCACTGACGTTATGGTGGCAGGAATAGGAAAGGAGGTGGTCCAATCCGGGCGAGTCGAGCAGAAGATTCGAACCTACAAGCTACTCATCATCATAATTTATAATCAGAATCATAATTTATAATAACTCAAGATTATTAAAAAATATATTGAAAATTCGTTACCTTAAAAATTCTGAAAAGAATAATTTTAATTATTTTTTAAAATATGATTTTTAATTTTTCTAATTTTTTTGCAGTCAATCCTTTATCAAATTGTTCGGAATAAAACAGTATTTATGTTGAAATATTTTTTTCTATTATCCAATCAAATTAAAGTAACGGGACAACCCAACTTCTGTACATTTCCCTTAAACTTAGATGAGAATACAATTTTCTGTTTATTTGATTATGCACATTTGATGAAAAATATATTTTTTTTAAAAACAAAATTGAAATATTATTTGAAAATTAAAAAATGAAAATTAAAGCAATTTCTAAATTCGAAAATGGGTGATATCGGATAGGGGGTACAGTGCTAGAGCGAACTAAGTGAGGGGTTGAACTCTTCTTCTTCTTCTTGAACAAATACTTTGTGTAAGGTATCAAATGAAAAAAAATATCGATTTGAAATGCTGTAATCAAGATTAAAGCATTTCAAATCGGTATTTTCAAACTTTCTGTTGTACATAGTTTTTGAGTAACAGGCAAATCAAGAAATCTGTTGTACTGATTTTACTTAGAAACATAACAATGACATTGTCAAAGACAACGGTAATTAATGATATTAACAGTTTCTATACTTCTTATCGTCGGTGCTTGGTGGAATTCCATTCTTGACACAATTTATTTACAAACACTTGTACTTTCCACAGCATATTTTTATTTTTTTATTTTTATAGGTTAGCCAACCGGTTTCGATATACAAGCATCATCAGGGCTATAAATAACAACTCCATACTCTCATTGAATTGATGGATTAATAACAGATTTCAGTGTTAAACATACCGTAACTAAGTTTTGAATATGTAAAACCAATAACATTTAGTTCAGTGCGTGAGCTTAATGTGAAACTTTGATATTTTTCTTTCAAGTGGTGTTTGTTTACCTAATTGGACTCCTAAGGAAAAACAGACTTTAGTTACTAGAACTAGTAGTCGCCTCTGTAGTCTAGCGGTTCAGGTGTTGGACTTGACTCGGGTTCGAATCCCGGGTCGGGCAACAAAAAGAAAAAGTTGGGTTTTCCAATTTTCTAATAAAAAAAATGTTGCTCGGGATTGGACATGTGCCCGGTTGGCGATAGGATTGCAGTGGATCCCTACCCGGTTAAGTTGCTAGCATTCGACCACCAGTGGTCTTGTGGGTAATGACCCATTTCATCTTTGCTTTCCCCTTACAAAAGAATAAGTTATCTATGCCCAAGTGACCAAAAATAATTAAACTTTGTTACTGGAAAAACACCGGTGTTAATAATTTAAGCGAAGCAAAACTACAAAAAGTGACTCTAATTTCATTATTTTTATTACGTTGAGTTAACAATAACAATTTCAGCGTAGTACAACTACAAAAATATTGATATGTAACCCAAAATAAGCAAATTATTTGCTTATGTTGTAGGTGTTAGTCAACAATTATAATACAAAGAAGTACTTACATAGATAACAAATCGAAATAACACCAAGACCCGGAAATGCAGACGTCTAAATGTTCATCACACACATGCCTACCCCCGTCGGGAATCGAATCCGAGCCTCAAGGTTGGTCAGGATACCCGATTCTAGCCACTCGACCAACGCGGCGGTTAATTAGTACTTTGAACGTGAATAAATAATGTTTGCTTCTTTACTTATGAACTTTTTTGATGTCTAATTTTAATTAACAACGCCTAGTTCGATAATTAGCAACACAAAGCACAGTTTTTTTAAATCATCAAAACAATTCATTAAATGCTATCTGAATAATAAATCATCTGCGTATAACATAATAAATGCAATTTTTTTATACAAACTGTTATTGATTATCAATGATAGGCGAAACGAAGTCCACGGGCTGCTAGTGGAAAATAGTTATATCGAATTTGTTTTAAAAACACACAAACAAATATATCTTCACGCCAAGCCCCTTATGGAATAGGCAGAGAGTATCGAGTGCAGCAAAGTATTATGACTTCTACAAACCTGCCTAACCTCCTTCACGTTTATCTCTTTTCAGACAAACGTTTTGGAGACTCTTGATACCACCCCAAAATATTACGCTTAAACTCGAGTGATGATCGTGGTATGTCAACTTAGATCTTCCAGAATACCTACGTTGATCCACATTCGCATTGTTTGTCTGTTTTGTCAATCTTGTCCACTTGCCCTTTTTAATTTTTATGAAAATATGTTCTTATAATCCCCCTGTCAATGCGATCCTCGAGATTAACATCACATATACCTATGCTCAATTCGACCACATTTATCTTGCTTCTTCTCCCATCTCTCGTTTGCATGAACTGACTTTGGGAAAAACACATTATTATGTACCTGTCTACTTAATTTGAAGTTTATTTCAAGTCTTGTCACTAGACAAAGCATGTAAACTATGTGCATTTAAGAGGACAATTGAGTGTGAGTATATTTTTAGATATCAATTAATTAATTAGAAGCAAATATGTACAATAACGATAACAATTACGAAATTTAAATATGATAAAATTAGGTAGAATTAGTTTTTACGCAATGCACGATATCAGCTATTGTGTGGAAAGATGTAGGTCACTACAATTACGAAATAGTTGCATTGCGGTTATTTATTGTACATTATTGGTAAATCTATATGTTTTAGTTTTAGTTCGAAATCAATAATTCATTGAATGGCCAGATCTTGATTAAATCTGACAGGTATTTAGCGTATGTTCTGGCAGGTATCAGGTAGCAAAGGTTGTTTTAAAGGTTGAATCGGATGAATATGTTTGGAGGAAAAGAAGAGACTAAGAAAACGTATTAGTAACACAACCTACATATATTTTAGTTCACCTCTGTTTTCTAGTGCTTCTGGGAGGCTCAAAGCATTTGCAGATCTGAAAGAGGATATGTGGATCAGGTGTTTTCGCTCCGCGACATTGTAGAGAAGTATCTGGCTGTAGGGTTATCCATGGTTTTGTAGACCTTTTGATAGAGTTGTACGTAAGGAAGAGTGGTGAACTACATGCTTTATGCAGACAATGCGGTAGTTCTAGGCTCAACACCATCTGAGCTGCTAACAGTTCTGGCAGATGATTAAGAAAAAAATAAAGAAAGAGAACATTTGAATGCGAAGAAAACCAAAGTAATGGTGCTGGTGTAGACTTAGTACCTACAAGAGGTCTCGTGTTTGATTTCTAGGTCTTCTATTCAAAATTTTTAGGTAAAATTAAAAAATTACGACCACTTGTCGAGAATTTACATTCGGCAAACAAATTATTGTTTTTGTCTTTTTAATATAATATTTTTTTTATGATATTGGAACGCAAACAAGCAGACGGATTACCTGATAGTAAGAAATTCTCGCCGCCTAGGGACACCACAGGTGGTAATGGTGCGTTGCCAACCTGAGGCCGGAATGTTAGGCATCGAGCAAAAATAAGTTTACCGGCTACCTTACCCTCCAAACCGGAACAAGTCGTGACGTTATGGCGGCAGGAGTAGGTAAGGCGATGGTATCGATCCGAGTGAGTCGATGCGAAACTCTACCACCTAGTCAGATGTCACGGTGTTAGTGACGGTAAGCCTATGCTCACCTTTTACGAGCTGCCTGGCGAGGGGAAGACAGCTGGTCTATTCTGCAAAGTAGCCCCGACCAACACAGGGAAAAAGCCCGTATTAGCCCAATAATCACTGCAATTGCCTGTGTGGTCTAGCGGAGGTCCAGGTGTTGGATTTGACTGCATGAGGTCCCGGCGTCGATTCCTGGGTCAGGCAACAAGAACAAAATTTGGTTTTTTCAATTTTCTAGTAAATAAAAACGTTGCTCGGGATTGGATAAGTAAAAAAATAGAATCCACACTTTTGATCGTCGGCACTTGTTAAAAATTCCATTGTATACACACTTTTTTAAAAGTAAATTCTTCTAACATGTGGATGTATGTGTTGTACGGGTAGAAAAGCGCAAGAATTTACTTTAAAAAATTATGTATTTTTACCTTCGGCTAATCGTGGATGTGTGGATGTCCTGGTTGTACCTCTGCAGGAGGAATCTGGTGTGAAGACAGAACAAGTGTTAATGTTGAAGAGCTTGGATCAAACTACCCCGTTGGTATTTGCTACGTAGGCAGATCTATAGCGATCACAACATTCGAGTAAGCTTGAAATATTCTGCAATACTAGTTCTTCTATTTATTTTTCTTTATTAAGTATCTTCACGCCCATATCCCCGAAGAGGTAGGCAGAGGTACAACCAAGGCACCTACGACTAGCCGAAGACACTAAGTCCCACAATGTGATAGGTGGCAAGCCTATCGCCAACCCGGCACATTTCCAATCCCGACCAACATTTTTTTTTATTAGAAAATTGGAAAAATCCAATTTTTCTTTTTATTGGCCGACCCAGGATTCGAACCCGGGACCTCATGTAGTTAAGTCCAACACCCGGACCGCTGGACCACAGAGGCGATTTCTTTATTAAATTCATTAATAATAATTTAGATAATTTTTCTAAACAACCACTATTTGCCTATATCGAAATCAAAGACTTTTTTTCTACTTACTACGCATCCCGACTCTGCTTTTGATTGTTCCAGAGGCTTTAGATTTTGAAATGCTTATAAACTACACACCCGACTAAAGAAGAAGCAAATTGCTAGTATTTAGTTTAAACAAAACATAAATGGATATTTTTGTTTATTTGCTTGTGACTTGACCTGTAGAATGCTTGGATTTCCTAAAGCACCTTTGCTGATAACCCTTTCGCGCGTCATTCGTTGATTAACAAGCCCATCCTATTTATATGTCGTGTTTATATTTGTGTATTATGTGTGAAGGGTTTTAGTGATGAGCAAATTGGTCTTGGTTTTGCAGTTTTAGGTCCACCTTTACAGAATCCCGTTTCAAAAATCGAAAATAACATTCACTTGTACAAATTTAAAGAATTTATGCCGAATAATTTAAACACGAAAAAGTGCAGAAAACGCACTCCAATTCACCAATTTCCTTAATTTAAATTTTCCCCAATTTGATAGGTAACTATGGTTTTGGATTTGTTTCATATTCGTCCTACAAAATTTCGCCCCACGTCAGAAATCCATGTACGTCCTACATTTTATTCCCGTTTCGTCCAAAAAAATGATTTTCTACATATTATTATAATTTCGTCCCGTTTCGCCCCAGATTTTATGCTCGTTTTGCCCCGTTTATTTTTGTTAAAAATTTTAAGTAAGACCAGAAACAAAAATGTTATTATTATTTATAGCAGGTAGATAATATTGTGAAACTGGAAACAAAGGGTTGTCGGGTCGTTTATACGTTCATACGCTAAATAGTTGCCTCTTAAACCAGTCGTTGTAGTGTCCTGCAATGGTTAATAGACCAATGACATAAATTTCGATTTTATCAGCTAGGAAACGCAAAACATATACTATAAATTATATCTAATACTCTGTAGAATATCCTTTTGCTACCTACTTGTGAGGAGGTTGCTTGCAGTACCATTTAAGGTCTATATTATATAATATTTTTACAAAAGTGTACTACTCATAATGCTCATACACGCATTTCCGGATCTGGGTGTTTATTAAATTTATTTTTGTATCTATTTAAGTATTTCTATGTATTAGAATCGTTGACTAACACCCATAACACAAGCATTTGCTTACTTTGGGGCTAGATTCAATTTTTGTAATTCGTCCAGGGATATTTATGTTACATTCGGCGACAAAAAAATAATTAAGCTGTGCAAATTAGGTGGTATTTTAAACTGATCATGCGCACTGGTTATATGTGGGTTATATTATATATTAGTAGCAGCTGTTATGCACGTCGTTAAATATTTAATAATACATACAGATATACAAGCACTCATGAGCATAATTTTGAGTTTTAGTTTTTCTACCTATACTAAGAAGTTACCCATTTTCAACATCGATCACCGCATAGTAAATGTTAGTAAAAAAAATATTAAAAAATCTGATGAAATTTATTAATGGCCATCGTGTTTTAAACCAAAAAGAAATTGATTGAAGAGATTTTTTTTATGTCTATAGTTTTCTCTAGTTCTATTAACTTAAATTAATTTTTACCAGTGACAGTATTAATTTCCAGTACTTAAATTATCTATAAAATGTTGCGCAGATTTAGAAGATTGGGTGGATTCAATACAATCCTAAATGGCTTTCGACCATCTTATGAAAATAATGTACGTTTGTTTTAAGTAAAATCTTGATATTTTTTTAATTTCTTCGACATTTTTAAATTGATGTTCTATACGTTTTAATATTTTTTTAGTACGCTTTCATTTTTCCATTTGATTTAACAGTCTTGTTACCTTTTTATTACATAACCTCTGTTAATTGTTTTGTAAAGAATAAAGATATATTAGATACCTAGACATATTTAGTTAGTTGTACATTATTTAGTTAGTTAGTTACATATTTAGTTAGTATATTTGATCGCCTCTGTAGTCTAGCGTCTCATCGGACTTGACTTCTTGAGGCGGGACCTTGAGAGCGAGGTTCGATTCCGAGGTCGGGCAACAAAAAAAAATAGGAAATTGTGAATTTTCAATTTTCTAATAAGGATGACGTTGCCCGGAAATGGATATGCGCCCGGTTTGCGATAACCTTGCCACCTATCACATTGTGGAACCTAGTGTCTTCGGCTAGTCGTGGGTGCCCTGATTGTGCCTCTGCCTACGTCTTTGGGGATATGGGCTTGAAAAAAATATTTTTTTGGTTAGTTATTAGCTGATGTAATTAATAAAACTGATCTGTGATTTACAATTGTCTATGAGACTTTCATAACAAATCATATTTTTTGATTTTTGTGTGGTTTTATTAGAATAACTGAAATATTCAAATAATTTGTTGGTCAAATATTTTAATCTAATAACTCCTTTAGAAATTATACAAGAAACAGCAAACTTGATACATACCTACTTGATTATTTTATTATACGAAGTAAATCTTATAATTCAGAAATGACGACGTTCTTGAAAAATTTATTTATATGTAAACGGTACTTTTAGGACCTTTTGTAATGTAGGACGAAACAGGAAAGATTTTATATGTGAGGCGAATAAGGAAATTTATGGAATTTGGGACGAAAAGTTAGGGCGAATACGGAACAAATCGGTTTTTGAAAGGATGCTGTGATTCAGGTGACACATAATTTTTATCAACATCCTACGAATGGTTTTTGGGTTATAATTAATAATCCATATATATATATATATATATTACTATACTTATTCATCGTGCGACGATGTCATCAAGGTATGTAGGTACCTGATTGTTTATGTAGTTGTTGGGTATAAAGTATAGATATAAAAAGTGACCGTGATCAAATTATAACTTAACTTTCCCAAAAAGAACAATTGAAATATGTTTCTGATTGGCCGAGTAATTGCGAAATAAACCTAAAAACATTCAGTCGAATTGTTAACCACCTCCTTTTGGGGAGTCGTATTGACATGTACCTATACAGAACTGACGTTTCTATGTGATTGATTTGTTTGGATTTCTTACGTTTGGAATTGCGTTTCGATCGCTATGAGTGCCTTTATGTGGTTTTGATTTTTTTGTTGTGTCTTGCCTTTTTTATATTGGAAGCCAAACAAGCAGACGAATTTCCGGATGGTAAGAAATTCACGCTGCCTAAAGACAGCAAAGGCTGTAATGGTGCTTTGCCAACCCGAGGCCGTTGAAAAACGATTGAAAGCCATATTTATAAAAGAAGAAGAAGAACCTGAGGCCGGAATGTTAGACCTCGACCAAAATTAAGTTTACCGGCTACCTCACCCTCCGAACCGGAACATATCAACGGCAAGCACTGACATTATGGCGACAGGAACAAAATTAACTAGTATTCGTAATTTCAATGAGACCAAGACCCTGTATTGTTATTCTCAAGAATAAATGCAAGCATTATACTATTATGTACACTTTATTGCGTATGATTTTTAATACCGCCATTAATTATGTAAACAAACATCTTGTCGGCTTACAATTATTATTAAAGTCCATCTTGTGTAGGAAAATAATAATTAATCGTAGTAAAATTGCAAACACCGATTTTAACTACGTATTTCAGGGGATACCACGTCGTGATATGATAATTATTGTTTCAAAAGATGGTTCCGAAATGGTCCCGCATAACATTTATTACGGCCCCATACTTAGTCAGCCAGAAGAGCCAATCAGCGCATTCCCCCGTTCCATGATTACTATGAAATATTGCGGTCTAAAGTAAATGTCTTAAGCGCCAAATCACTATTTTTGACACTATAAAAGTAATTTAAAAAAATATATAAAAACTGAAACAGTTATCTTTTAGGTATAATACTTATCTATGTTTATGTTAAATCTGGTGTCGATATTTTCATAATTGAAGTAGACAGACGGGTTTTGCTTTCAAAAAAGGGTTAACTTTTTGATTTTTTTCTATCGAGCAAAGTGAAATGAATCGTGTTTTGGAAACACTAGTCTTATAAAGCATATTAATGTTAATCTTGTGTATTTTTGTCGCCAAGATCATAATTGCTTTGTATGAAAAAAACAGTATATTGCTGACGTATTTTAGCATACATGGCCC
>NJDC01000284.1:0-17824 GCA_002245475.1 Calephelis virginiensis | reverse complement strand
GTCCAACACCCGGACCGCTAGACCACAGAGGCGATTGGGGGTTAATTTTTAATAAATGTTTCATAAGTAAATGCCTGCGTCGTTAATTAAATACGTGAGCTCAGCTTTCGGTTTCTAGCCCAAAGGATTTATCACATACATACCAAACGTACGATTATGTGTAAATGTGTACGATTATGGTCTGTATCATATTGTAGGTTAAACCTTGGAGTACTTTACTCCGTGTTTATTAATAAGATAGCTATGGTATTAATTTTCAAAGAAAAAACTAATAATTAAACAGTTTCTTACAACTTTCATCTTCTATTTAACCTCTTGGATCTTTAATTTCGAGAATCATTCAATCACGTAACTCAAAAATTTGATCCAAAAATGTGTAAAAAATAAAAAGTTTCAAACAGACTCTTATCTCGTATTTCACCCCCTTTGGGGTTGAATTTTATGAAATACTTCCTTAGTGTATATATAAGGGGAATGTGGGCGAAGTTTTAAGTTTCTAGCCCTAAGGGTTTGGCTGTGCATGGGTGGGACCGAGATCCGCCTCTCGGATTATATCAAAGTTTTACGTCTCACCATAGATGCTATACTTACATTTAACGCACACATTGCGAACACATGCAAAAAAAGCCATTAACATTTACAAGCGCCTTTCCCGCGATGCTAAAGTCAGCTGGGGTCTAAATCTTGACTTAGTCAGGACTATATCTGTCACAGTGATCGAGCCCATTATTCTTTACGCTGCCAGCTCATGGGCTATAGCTGGTCAAAAACTTGGTGTACGAAAACACCTAAATATGATCAGATTTTTTCCGTACGGAATTTAAATAGATTTGTGCATGGCATGGCACCCCATCTTGTCTTGGAATTTCAAAAAGGCAGCCATGTACAATAGGCCTAACATTTCAGCCGCAAGACAGCGTCGCACCTACAGTATCTACAGGCCACGCTTATCTCTTTACATCATGAGAGGATTACCTACTTAATAATAACTCTAAAATTAAAACTGTTCAACAATCCCAGATAAAACCTACATGTGATGTAAATTGCATAATTTCCCACAGAACTCACAGCGTTGACACGCCTCCTCTATCTTTTGTGACACGCCTCTTCTACTTTTGTGACGTCAGCATTAAGCTACGCAGCGGCTACGCCGTAGCCTGCCTTTTCCTTAAGTTCTGCAAGACAATGAACCCTTACTAAAGTCCACTCAGTATCTTGTGTCCGACTGCCAATAACTGCTATTGTTTACACAATAATTTATGATATCTGCATCTGCTGACGTAGAAATGTTCTCTAAGGTTACTTATCTCATGGTCGCCTTCACGAAAACAAATACATTTGTAATGATTAATTGTGAAATGAGTTCGAGTGCCTTATTGTTTTCGTAGGTATGTTCTTTTATTCAATTGATTACAGATAATTCTGTATTTTGGATAGACGAAAAAAAGTATATTCACGCCCATATCCCCGAAGAGGTAAGCAGAGGTACAACCAAGGCCTCTAGGACTAGCCAAAGACACTTATTCCCATCATGTCATAAGTGGCAAGCCTATCGCCAACCGGGTATATATCCAATCCCGGTAAGGTAGATAGGTCCTGGTTGCCGGAGAGTTTGTTTTGTCGTTTCTTCTTCTGACTGGCTAGGTTTGGAAGTGGCGATATGGTGGATGGTAGATAGGGTTAAATTTATTTACGTTTTAAGATAGTTTATAATCAATAATTTAAGAAAAAATTGATGTACAAAAGGTTAAAATTGATGTAGGTATGTACTTAATTAAATAATATTTTTTTATAAATGTTAAAATACTTGCAGTGTGGTAGAATATGATGGAATGCTTAAATAAAAAATGAAAATGACATTTATTTTATATTGCTGAATATGTGTGTTAGAGGCTGTTACACACGATATTTGTTAATACCGACATATTCTACAACATTGTGGAGTGCAAATATTTTTAAAATTACACAAATTTATTATTTAGATCTATAACATATGTTTTAATATTTGAACAAAATTTTAAAATATGATTAGGCTGTGCTTAAATACTTTTGTAACTACTTGTAATACACACATATTCCGCAAATGAATATTTTTAATTCCATTTCCTTTCAAAATAAATTTGATACCGAGTAGCCTACAAGCAAGAAACTACTTTGCTTGAATTTCAATAAAACTTTCTTTTCTTTCGTTTATTTGGTAGTTAAAAGCGAATTTCATCCCCTTCCGTTGGCTTATTTTGTATTCGTGTCTTGCATATACAGTGAAACATAATATTCAAACGTCTGCCCCCATAATCGTTTTAAAACTATGATTCATTTTTATGATTCTAATTTTAATTTCAAAGTTTTTAGAACATATTCGATAAATAACAGCATAAAGCTCTTTAAGATCTGTTAGATTTCAACTTACAGCATATTAGATTCAATGGATTATTGTTTGACCGGCGAGGGCAATTCCTGCTGTTTCGCAGGAATTGTCAAATCTTGACTTGATCTAAGCTCTTACTAATTACTTCAAACGCCAAATATATAACCTCATGATTAACCAACTTTGATGCCTTAAATTTTAAATTGAACACTTTCAATTAACGACAACTAGTGTAAATAACTTATAACTTAATAACACACCAAAAGAAATTTATTCACAACAGTTTACCTATTTTATTTTTTCTGTGATAACATTTTTTTGCACAGACATTATTAATGGCGGTAAAAATCCGATCGTAAAGTTTGTTTATTAAACTTAACCTTCATATCGCAAAAGTTCGTTGGAATTGTAAAAATTGTTATCTGAATCCAAATATTGAACTTGCCAACGAAAGTCGTTTGTTACATTAACTGGGAAAATGTGTTTTTGGTTACACCGCCTACGATTTTACTTGCCCTTGATTTTGTTGGGCTTATTTCCTTTTGTCCTTTGTTTCTTGGGAATTGGTCTATCTCGTTCATAAAGTTTTTTTTTTCAAAATCTAACGTCAAATTCGGATATAGACTTTTTTGTTTACGGGATAAGACAGCGAACAAGATCTAAATGGTAAGAGAAAACAATAAGAGACACCATAGATGTTTCAGGTGTATCGCTGCCCTGTGGATTTTCAGCCTATTATGCAAGTCTACAGACTATCCTACCCTCCAGAAAATTCTGAATCAATGACAGTGTCAGTGGTAGGAATATGTTACGAGGTGGATTCCTACCCGGATAAAATGTTGCACAGCACTCTCGCCAGTCGTCTCGTTGGAAATGACCCATGATGTAACATATGCTCGCCTCTTTCGAGCTGCTTGAAAGCGAAGACAGACGGTCTACTCTACACCCAAGATGTCGGACCAACAAGGGGACACAATAAATAATTAAATAAAAAAATAAAAGAGTGATCTTCGAAAAAATAACTAAATATAACATAAATAAACTTCTAAACATAGTAGTACAAATATAATAGAGAAGGAAATAAGCCTGATAGCTCGTACTCTATATCATCGATATGTAAATTGTAGAGATGGCACATATTTAAAAAAACACAAAAAACTGATTCTACGACTTATGTAACAATAATTCACACCTATAATATATTTAAATAAATATTACTACTAATAGCAACTCTCAAAATATTAGTTATCAATATTTTTTTTAAATATTACGTGCAAAAAAGAATAGAAATTTATAAGAGAGCAACTTTTTTTCCGCATCACCCGCACCTGTATACGGATACTCGGATACGGATAACGGAATTCGTATCCGAGTTATCGTCTGTACTTGGTTGATTTTTTACGTGTCAGAACCAAAGGGTTTGCCTTTTCATTTGTCTTCCGTACTACAAAAACATTAAATTCTGCCATTCCTAGAGCAACATTTTTTGAAAACTCAATTTAGGCATTTTGAAAGCAAAAGCGAATAAAAGCAGCCCTATTTTTAGACACTACATCTTTGAATTTGACGACAGTATCTCTTTTCTCCAGGTGATTTGTTTGTCTTTATACAAAGATATTTTCTCCAAAAAGATTACAATATTCGTGGCGCTAACAACGTTAATAACAAATTTAACGATTTTACTCCACATATGAATCAATTAAATATAATTTTTCAATAAATAAATTTATAATCTTTTTTTAAACGCCTTTATATACCGTTAAATTTATTGTTTTTATCTTATGGTATATAAAGCATGTTTTATGAATGTAATGTTTATGCGGCATGTTCTTTGCGTAAGCCGTAAAGTATTATTGTAATACAACGTCGTCTAGATTCCTATTATATAACATGTAACAGGCGTCCCGGCAAACTGAACTCCAGTCAAATTGACAACAATCTGCACAGGAAATATTAAAATATGGCTATACCTAGGAATTTTCATGGATTTACACGGCGTTTTATCAGCGCGTGTAAAGAACAGCATTTCATATTGATAGACAAGAGAGAAGTAAGAAAGAAGTATTGAAAAATATTGAAATATATTAGGTACATATTTGTGCTGATGTGTTAGAAGTTGTTACAAAAATATTTTTTATAGCTACATATTCTACCACGTTGTTGTTTGCAAATATTTTTAAATCAATACAAAATTACTGTTCAGATTTAAAACATATTTATATATCTGAGCAATTTTTAAAAATGTCATTTGGTTTAACCCTAAACTAACATAAACTAACACCGTTTCCAAACCTCGCCAGTCGGAAAAAGAAAAGGCAAAACAAACTCCTCGACAACCAGGATATATTTATTTGCTATAACATTTATATTAAGAAAATAAAATATCCATAAAAGTATTCTGCAAAAAAAGTCGTTTATACTAAAGTAAGTTTTGACTAACAACAAGTGAAATAGTTTCTTTCGAAACCTTTGCAGAGGCTCTGGTTTAAAACTGTCTGGAATTATGTTATGTACGAGTTGACATACAATTATTTATATAAACATTATTAACATTATAATATTATTTTATATCTATTATTTTTATAAACATTAAGATTTTGGTTAGGTAAATACGATTTCTCACTATTTTTAAAATGTGAAACTCCTGAAATTTCAGCATTTTTTTAAACAAATAATGAAGTAAAATACTAAAAGTTTGGGAAAATTAAAAGCTTTCGCTTCGTTAGTATTACAACATTTTCGTTTTATTTTTTGAAATAAAGTGCTAAGTAACATTTTATATTGTGTATAAAACATAATCAATAAACTGACAAACAAAATATTGTTAGGAATGCTTTTTTTTCATTTTGGAGATGTTCAGGTTTTTTAGCCGACCCAAAATTACGTGCTCACGAGTTTATTAAATTATAGTTTAATATATCTGCTACACAGCATTTAAGAGTATGGTGCCACATGCACTTGTAAACCAAAGATTTATATTAAATATCTTTACCGACTGATATGCAACGCTGTGTGAGAAATAAGAGGCTGCATTATATCCATCAAGTATGAAGGAAGTTAAGTTTAAGTCTGGTGCATAATTTTACGTGAAGTAAAAACTTTGAACCCCTTTTAACGAAAATTGCGCCGATGACGAAGGATTACGCAATTTAGCACACTTATGGTTTATGTGTAGGAGAAGTGCAGAACGCTAATATTTTTCTTTATTAATGATTCTTATAAAGTTAATTAAATAAAAAAATAAAACATTACATATACTACTACGCATTTGACATAAACACACAAATATATTGTTGATCACAGATGGCGCACAAACTACATTCATAAAGTTTAGAAACAAAGTAGTTGGTCTTGATAAATGAAGATGGCGTTCTTATCAAAAATAAATTAGACCAATGGACAACCACTAATTATTATTATTACGAGTATTATAAATATGAATAATAATAATACAATATTAAATAATTAATAGCATTGATGTATTGAAATACCCAGTACATGGTTCCTACACACACAAAGCTCAATGGGAAAGTAAGTTTGCTGGCGATACTACATTCCAATATTCCTAGTGAGTACTAAGGCTACCTGCAGAAGAAGGACAGGCATTTTTGTGATAAAGACAGATGTCCATATTTCTAGACGTACGTCTATAACAGAGGTTCCCAAACTTATTTCATGTAACGCCCACTTTGAAAATCAGTTGTTTTGTAGCGCCCCCCCCCCTCGTTTTTTTCTTGTCAATAACCTCAATAACATATTTGTTGCGCCTAGTTTAAAAAAAAACATTTTTTTCAAGATTTATACCGCCCCCCTCTAGGCTTCCAGCGCCCACAAGGGGGCGTTATCGCCCACTTTGGGAAAGGCTGGTCTATAATATGGATATGTATTTAATTAAATCTATGTGTTACTAGCTATCGTCGACTAACACGCGTAATAGGCGTACGTGTGTATTTTGGGTATCAACGTTAGTAAAAAAAGATACCTGATGCTACCACTGCTAGAGTGGTGGTGTTAGGTGATCAAAAATAGACCAGCACTGTACCAATTTTATAGTAGTTTTCTATTTATATAGCATAGGCTTTCAGCTAAAATAAATTATTGAAATGAGTTATCTCAAATTAAAGCGCAAACCGTGAATTCTCTAGATCTTGAAATTGGCTTATAAAGTATTAATTTTAAGTTACCAAGAATTGTGTGGTAGTTTATCTCTGTTAACATAAAACATAAACTAATAATTATTATCATGGTCACGTTGTCCGACACGCATTCATACATATTGTGTACATATACATTACGTATATTTGGCTACATCAATATTTACTGACCCTTGCTTGTATATGATAAAAGGATGAACTAAATTCGAATTAATTATAGCATAATAGAAATTGTATAATTTTATATGAATACTCGTAGAAAAAGTACTTACTTTATAAGAATGTTTGTAACAAAGTATCTTCACGCCCATATCCCAGAAGAGGTAGGCAGAGGTACAACCAAGGCACCCACGACTAGCTGAAGACACTAAGTCCCACAATGTGATAGGTGGCAAGCCTATCGACAACCGGGCACATTTCCAATCACGACCAACATTTTTTTTTTAGAAAATTGGAAAAATCCAATTTTCTTTTTGTTGGGCGACCCGGGATTCGAACCCGGGACCTCATGCAGTCAAGTCCAACACCCGAACCGCTAGACCACAGAGGCGATAGTTTGTAATGAGATCATTAATGTTACGAGATAGCCAATACCTTCCCC
The DNA here is from genome assembly GCA_002245475.1 of Calephelis virginiensis. Classification (NCBI taxonomy): domain Eukaryota; kingdom Metazoa; phylum Arthropoda; class Insecta; order Lepidoptera; family Riodinidae; genus Calephelis; species Calephelis virginiensis. The sequence continues at coordinate 10,701 of NJDC01000284.1, read as the reverse complement.
GTGTTGGTCCAGGCCCGTAAAAGGCGAGCTTAAGCTTACTGTCACTAACACCGTGACGTCTGATGGGTAGTAGAGTTTCTTAACGACCCGCCCGAATTGGTACCACCGCCGTACTTGCTGCCATAACGTCAGTGCTTGACGTTGACATGTTCTAGTTCGTAGGATAAAGTAACCGTTAAACTCACTTCTGCTCGAGATCTAACATCCCGACCTCAGGTTGGAAACGCACCATTACCGCCGTTGGTGTCTTTAGGCGAATTTCTTACCATCAGGAATCCGTCTGCTTGTTTGCCTATATTTAATATCATTAAAAAACTTAAATAGGCCGCTTTCCTTTCAGTAAAAGATAGCCGTTGGCTAAAGGTTATACTTAGATGTTATAGGCTCATTGCTATATCTTAAATGACCTTGTCAAAGCTCTGGTGCGTTGGCGGTATGACAGATGAGGCGGCAATTGTATCAAACGTTTTAATTGTCTCTTGATTAATAGCATGCCATCAAATAGTATAAAACGTTACTTTGAATTGATATCAGCAGGCCTAGCATTCCCATGTAAAGCAATGGCAATATATCCTATTTTGTAGACAACATGACGTCTACTAAGAATAGCATATTTAAAAAAGAAGCTTCTTCATGGTCATATCCTCTAAGAGGTAGGCAGAGGCACAACCGGAGCACCAACGACTCGCCGAAGACACTAAGTCCCACAATGTGATAGGTGGCAAGCCTATCGCCAACCGGGCATATATCCAATCCCAAACATTTTTTGTATCAGAAAATTGGAAAAACCAAATTTTCTTTTTGTTGTCCGACCCGGGAATGGAACCCGGGACCTCATGCAGTCAAGTCCAACACACTTGATCGCTAGATTACGGAGGCGATTGATGTCAATAAATCTATACATACGAGGTTACTTTGAAAGGACCGGTTAAATTTTAATATAAGAGCTGAAAGGCTTAACAGGTAATGCATCTTAACTATTATTGCCATATTGTAATATTTACTTTTATGAACATTCATTTAAAACAGTCCGCAAAAATGTTTCAGTAACTAGTACGAGTCATGACGTCACCAGCCTTGCTGATGCGGTCGGTGGGGACCAGTTTTATGCTTTATTTACGTTATAACCATGCATCTTGTATTTTGCGTCGGATATTTTTTTTATATATTTAGTTTTTTCATAGATCGAAAGCGCTATCGATTCCAAACCCTTTCTCAAAATGTTACTGGTGCTTTATATGTTACCCTGTATATTAATGTGTCATATGCTCTACAATAAAGCCTCCCTGATAAATATCGATCAATCACATATTAAAATAAAATTTCATGCAAGGTTCGTATGTGGCATAACTGTACTTGGGCCAGATTATGAATTAATTCGCAATGAAACTACCTCTGCTGGGAAGTATACTCTCCAATCACCCACCTAAAACTCGTACTTAAAAACTATTCTGTTGATTTTTAACGTAAGCTACAGTAAAAATGCTTCTTGTATTAAAGATATAAAAAATAAATGGAAGTTTTAGGAATTTCAATTTATTTAAATGTGTTTTTAGAATTACAATTAGAATATTATAAAGAAATAGCGCTCTCCACTCGCGGCTTTGCACGCGTCTTAATTAAATCTTTTTCAATAAGGTTATATGGGTGTAAAACTATATTCCTGTAAAGTTTCATCTAATCCCGTTCAGTAGTTTGTGCGTGAAAAATTAACTAACGTCCATCCATACTCACAAACGTTCGTATTTATGCTATTAAAAGGATGACATTCTTGACGCTGGAGAAGTTTTCTATATACATTTAAATAAATTGACGTTGAACCTGATCAAACCAGTTTTTGGGCCATTACAACTGGGTCTCCTGACATCCATTTTTCTAGCTATCTCGAACGTTTTTAAGTTGCTGATAAGTTTTATGGTATGATATGGTTTATGGCCAAAATACTTACATATCCCGTGCAGGTCCGGGTCCAATGAATAGGATAGACCATCTGCCTATCTGCCAGGCAGCTCGCAAGACCCGAGCACTGGGTAAAATATAGTTCAGTACCAACAACACCCAGTACTGTGTATGTGTGGCAATAACTTGCCCGGGTCGATATTCACTGCCTTACCTACTACTGCCGCCATAATGATTCTGCCACGTTCTGGTCCAGAGGGTAGGTTAACCGGTAGACTTGCATAATAGGGCTTTTTTTAAGTGTGGAAAATCCCCCCGGATACCCGCTGCTCTCGGGGGAAAACAGCGGGTTATGTCGGACTCGACCCGACTAAAAATCACACTATGACCTTCCTGCCGCACGGCTAGGAGCGAGATGGGGTCGCGTTGGTTCACCATTCCGCTCCGCGTTGCATAATAGGCCTTACATACCGAACACAGGACAGCTTCGCACCCGTAACATCTGTGGTGTCAAGTTTGTCTCTTACTATCAGGTAACCGGTGTGCTTGTTCGCTGACCTATTACACTGACAAAGTACGATAAGTCAGAGGTTCTCCACCACGGCTGCCGAATTCCAAATCAGCTTCCTCGTTAATATCTCTAATGGCATCTGTATTATGAAACTGTTGTGAAAATGCCAAATTTCCAGAAAATAAACTTTTTGCCATTTTGTTTTTCAAATTTTGAGTATTTTTTTTTAAGTTTTAGTAATAGTCTCTTGGGCTCTAAAGCCTGGCGGTGTTTTAATTTCTCTACATCTTTTCGTTTTGACAGGAGTGCATCCATTTTTTCACCAGGTAAAGGTAGCTAAACAATTAATTTATATTTTCTACTTTTATATTTCAATTTAAAACATACTTTTAAATACTTGAAATAATTTACTCTGGTCTGGTTTCAATAATAGCTTCCTATTCCTGCCGACATAATGAAATGATCATATTTCAGTCCAGAGGGTAAGGGAAGCCGTTAGACGTCTACGATAGGCCTGACATCCCGGCCATAGGGCTGTAAAGCACCTATATCATGTATGGTGCTTGTAGGCTACGGTTACCTCTTAACATCACGAGCCAAAAAGCTTTTTTTGATGGAGTGATAGCATTTCACGTACTAGACATATCCATGCTACTAAAAAGTTTGGGTGAATAATAAAGATAATAATGACGATATAACGAATATCGGCGTGGGGACAAAAACTTCTGTTTTATATAACAGAAAATATCTTCAAAGATAAATCTGTCAACGCACAGACGATTTAATGGGTTTAATCACTAAAGATAGTCACTAAATGCCACTTGCACATTCCCGGGTTACATTTAACATTGAGTTAAACTGTCAAATATAAGGCGATTTAACCCTAGCTAGGCACTAACTCATGTTAAACACTTAACCCAGGAACGTGCAAGTGGCTTTTAGACAGTGATAATGACATATGCTTTCACAATAACAACAACAAGATATGTTCATGCCAAGTCTCTTGCAAGGTAGGCAGAGTGTAGAAAAGTGTCACGACTCCAATAAATCTGCCTAGATTCTGGTCATCCCAGACACTATCCTCGGGATAATACCCGAGCGATATAAATATATATCCCTGAAAAAATAACACAAATTGAATCTAACACCAAAAAAAATATATGCTTGTGTTATGAAGGCATTTACTACCCCCATCAGAAATCGAAACTGATCAGCATAGTCGATCAGTAGCGATAGGCGTGTGCTGGTCCGGGTCATTTTCAAAATAGACCATCTGCCTTCCTGCTCATAAAAAGGGGAACATAGACTTACCATCACTAACACCATGACATCTGACTAGGTGGTAGAGTTTCGCAGCGACTCGCCCGGATTGGTACCACCGGCTTAAGTATTCCTGCGCCATGACAGCACTTGCCGTTGACGTGCTCCAGTTCGGAGGACAAGGTAGCCGGTATATTTACTTTTGTTCAAGGCCTAACATCCCGGCCTTAGGTTGGCAATGCACCATTACCACCTTTGTCTCTTGGCGGCGTGAATTTCTTACCATAAGAATCAGTCTGCTTGTTTACCTTCCAATATCATACAAATAAAAAATAAATTAAAAAAGTATGTTACCCCTACTCCTAGCAACCAAAGAGGCGGTCAATATGATCGTGTATTGTCAACCGAGGTCTCCCCGGGTACCTACATCCATCCACATTTGTGTTCTGTTTTTATCTGCCATTCTTTCCACATGACCGAACCAGCGGAGAACCATGGTCTTTTCAATTTTACAGCACCACTTTCTATCATTTCCACTCTAAAGTATCGTTGGTCTTAGCTCTAAATCATGCGAAAGGGCCCTGACTCAACAAATTGGACCACTATGAAATTTTGTTAAAATTTCAACTAAGTATTAAAATGGTGAAACTTTTTATGAATTTTTAACAGTTTCGAAGTGATTAGGCGACGTTTGTCTCTTATTTCAAGAGCCTGCTTGCTTGTTTTAGAATTTAGGATTAAGTAGTAGTCATAGAAACGAAAAATCGTTTATTTCACATAAATTATACACGAAGCATCTGTGACGCGTCTATATAATACTAAATTTTACCACTGATTACTCTTGAATATCGACTTAATGCTAATTGTAAATTTAGAATCGAATTTGTGAGTATCATTTTGTACCATTGAACACAATACTAATGAATTATTAACATCAAACTAATAATCCTATTATGCTAAAGTTCGTAGGTTTGTTTGTAACTCCTTCAAGCAAAAACTGCTAAACCGATTTTTATGAAATTTGGCACACACAGAGGAAGTGAGTTCGATTTACACATAGGATACTTTTCATCCCAAAAAATGTTCCTGTTGGATCATTAACCACACGGAGAACGCCGCGGGCAAAAGCTAATAAGGAATACATTATTTTATTGGATTTGTAATCCACAAGTGCTGTTGAACGACCTAAAATGACATATCCGATTCCAATTTCCAATTTACATGAAATTGAGATTAAATAGTAACCCTATAGTCAATACCGTCTTTACCATAAGGGCACACGGGGCCTGTGTCCAGGGCCCCCACACTCAGAGGGCCCCGAAAGATGGAATATTTCTCTCACATTTAAAATCTAAATATTTTGGTCGGGTGCAATATACTTTCTCATTGTCCGAATGTCGATCTTTTTCAGATTTATTTGAATCAATACACGTTTAAGAATAATTTAAGTGATTAAAACACTATCGTAACTAACCAGAAATTTGTTTGAATTTTTAAGATAGAGTCTACCCCGTGTTGATCCGGATTCCTTTGCAGAATAGATGAACTGTGAGATCCTGCTAGGACCTAGGTGGTAGAGTTTCGTAACGACTCGCCCCGATTAGTACCACCGCCTTATTTATTTCCGACGACAATAAAATGAAAAGGTGTCGTTTCGTCCACTGTGGACGAAAATGTTGTGGACGAAACGTCATCAAGCTTTGGAGGGTAAGGTAAACTTACTTTTTGCTCGAGACCTAACATCCCGGCCTCAAGCTGGTAACGCACCATTACCATCTTTGGGACACCAACCTTGGCGGCGTGAATTTCTTAGTGTCAGAAAATCTGCCTGCTTATTTTCCTTCGATATTATAAAAAAATGTATTATCAAATTACACATTTGATTTTAAATTAAATTATTCGATAATTAAAAAGTTTACAAAATCTAATTACATTTTTGAACGCGTCCCACCTTATTTATTAGAATACCTACCATCTAACGATCATATATGCAAACCACTCCGATGCCAAAGTCAAGCAGATATAGATAAATGTGGACTATGGTTAGGGGAATCCTCTATCCTCTTAGTCTTAGATTACTTGCCTGAATAATTAGAAGAAACTTTTCTAATAAGTTTTTTAAAGACTAACTAATTTGTCAATTATTAGCACAGAAAGTGATAGGTGATATTCCTTAGAACATTGTGTTTGAAGATTTAGTAGAAGATTCCGCTCAATAGTAATTACGAAAGACACTTTTATCGTAATCATAGAAAAACAGCAGCATACTAATATTGTCAAAGACATACCGTAATATAGTAATATATATGATTACCCATAATAAAGTAGATCATAATGAAAAAAATGTGTAAAGTTTTACATTCCAAAGGGCCCCCAAGTTTTTGTGTGCCCAAGGGCCCCTGCATAGTCTCAGACGGCCCTGCCTATAGTTCAGGCTGACAATTGAAAAGTAAATCTTAAAATCGGCATCATGAGTAAGCTAATGTTTATCCCGATGAATTTTCTCGCTTTAAGCGTGGAAACCGAGGATATGCTTTCCTACTCTTCAGAAACTTTGTACCTACCTAATTAATGGTCGGTTCCTGTAGGTATTCACGAATCTATTCAATTTGCTTACGGATAATTCTATTTTGTACGAAGGCTACAAAAATCTTACAGATTAACAACCTGTAAGATTTTTCGTTGATAAATATATCAGTAGGCCCACCTAACTACGGTTGTTCGTCGTATGAGTTGAGCTATTTGTTACGCTTCACTACTTTTTAGACAAACGATCGTTTAAGAATGACAGAACCTTTACCTAGAGTTTATATAGGTAGATTACATTTAGTAAGTTACATGTCGAAATCTATGACGCTTTTGGTCTAAAAATGTGTTTCTCGTTGTTACCAACAGAGGCGCTGTTCGAAGTTTTCATACAAATAATTTACAGAGACGGTAGTGAGTATAGTAAACTTGACAAGCCGTAAACTCATGCTTAGGGCTCAGTACATGGCAACAAATTATACTATCTTGTGTAATTACAAATCATTATTCATTACTAAATGTAAATTAGAAATAGATATAATAGTGTTGTTGTTTCAGCAATTATCGATCATTCCGGACTGTCTGATGGATGTCGTGATAGCTATTATGCAGATGACTATTATAATAGCTCATTAGCAACGACACATGTTCAGATAATATTGAGATATCCGTTAATCCAAATTTATCAATAATCGGACGATAGAAACAGTTTCCTACAAGGTTACCTTTGTTGGGAGGTGTATTTACAACCATCTAGAACGTCTATAAGGGTGCGGTTGTAACATTAAATCGCGTCATCCTATTGGAAAATCTATTTCTGTCCGAGGAAATTGGTATCGGTACCTGTGGGTTTTGTGACCTTGATACGTCAATGATGTGCGAGCCAGGATTATTTACAGAAATAGGCAGACAAAGAAAATCTGAGACTTTTTTGTTCATAATATATATTAAGACCGGTACACAACAATACAGGTCTCCTGTCTGTAAGAGACAACCCTTGCCTATAGAATCCATAGATGTTAAAGGTGTTGCTGTCCAGTTACCAGAGATGTTTGGCCAATCATTGTGCAAGTCTACTCTTCGGACCAGGGCTATTTCGTATCTTTTTAGTGATGATCACTGGGTAAAGTGTACATCAAATAGCTGTCAAATGACGTATTTTGTATTTGCTATCTGCATTGTATTTCTGTTGGTCACAGGAGATAGCAAATACAAAACACGTAATTTAACAGCCATTTGATGTACACTTTACCCAGTGTCCAGTAATCATCACTAAAAATATACGGAATGTGGGGGCAGGACAGTCGTTCTGGCAGCAGTAATATGATAGGCGTTGAACTCGTCTACCAGTGGTCTTGTTGGCAATGACCTGTTTAATCTTTGCTTACCTCTTACGAACCGTTTTTTCTTAGTAATAATTTAAAACAAAAGTACAACCAGAAATAGTTTTACTTGAAGAATGTTCTGCTCGGTTTTTCACAAAACTTCTCTTATCATTTTCTTTTTTTTTCTTGGACAAAAATCTTGTATACCTAGCTGTTTTCAACGGTTTCCAGGTTCCGATCCCCGGGCCGAGAAACAAAAAGGAAATATAAAATGTGTATTTCCAATTTTCTAGTAAAAATAACGGTGCCCAGGATTAGATATGTGCCCGTTTGGTTCTAGGCTTGGTACCTACAACGTGTGGGACTTAATGCGCAGACATTAAGTTAGTCGTGGGTGCCCCGGTTGTGCTTCTGCCAATCTCTTCTGGCATATGGACGTGAACATTACTTTACTTTATCCGATACACAAAATTTAGCAATTATTCTTCTGAAAAACATTTTTTGTGTAGATTTAGCTTTATTATTATGTTATACATATGAATTACACATACATATTGTATAGATACAAGCAATTCCCGTTTAAAGGTACATATTAGATATTTGTAATAGTGTCCGGTTGATAGCGTAGAGACTATTAATATAGGCGACAAAATATGTTTAATATCCAGTAAATCTTGATTACCTTTCTTCTTGTAATCAATACCGTCTTTACCATAAGGGCACACGGGGCCAGTGCCCAGGGCCCCTCTATATTCAGAGGGCCCCAAAGGATCGACTATTTTACTCACTTTTAACCTTAAAATATTTTGATTGGGAGCATTACGCTTTTCTCGTTGCCCGAATTCGGGAACATTCAATTTTGCAGCTAAAGAACGCCTAAGTAATTTGTCAATAATTATGAGCATAGAAAGTCACATTCTTCAGAAAGTTGAGTTTGAGGATTTAATAGAAGATTTTGCTCAACAGAAATCCCGAAAGAAACTATTATCCTAATCATAAAAAAAACAGCAGCATACCAATATTATTAATGGCATACTGTAATAAAATAATGTAATTGGTTACCCAAAAAATCATAGTGAAAAAAATTTAAATTTGACTTCTTTATATTCCAATAGGGCCCCAAGCTTTTGTGTGCCCAAGGGCCCCAGCATAATCTAAGACGGTCCTGCTTGTAATTACTTATTTCTTCTCGAGTATCTATTCCTTCCACTATATAATACCCACTTTTTCTTTTATCTAGTCTGTAGAATATTTTCTGGGTCTCCCTCGGCCTCTCCTGGCACGTTATTCTTCAAGTACCTACATGTGTCGCAGCCTCGGAGCATTGCAAAAATCGATCGTTAATTAGATAAAATGAGAATAAAGGAATTTTGATGAATCTGCGAAATTTCAATTCACTCCCGACGAAGAAAAGAAGATTGATATAAATTTGACATGTCTAATTGTGTTTGCGTATATGTGTGTGTGTGAGAGAGGTTTTTATTAATCTGTGATATTTTAACTAGTAATACACCTACCGTTTTTTTTCTTTCTTTCTTTTTCTGTCTTATAACTGATGTAATCGAGATGCTTCTTAACAATTGTACGACTAGGTTTTCTCGGGGTTTATTTAAAATTTTTAATTTTATGATTATTACTGAACCTTTTTGTTATGTGAAAGATCAGTGAACAACCATACAGCTCTCCTGTAAAAACAATGTAAAAGAAAAATCACATCTTGGCCAAGTTTTACTGTTACATTGGATACTTTTACAGTATTACTAAGACTCATATTATAAAAATTTTTTTTTGTTAATAAGAATTAATTATGTAATGAATAAAAATACGGTATCGTAAATAGTAGTTAAATAATTAAATATTTTTAAATACTTGCACACCTCAGGTTGGTAGAATATGTTGGAATGTATAATTTTGTAACATCTTTTTAACACTCAGATTCTGTAAATAAACATTTTTAAATTTTCATTTCATTTAATAAAGTCAAAATAAAACTTTAATTTGCTTTCCTCAAAATTCGGAATGTGCAGTTTCGAAAGTGTTCGTAGTGGCAGTCGATTTGAAGATCTAAACTGTTCTCTTACTAGTCTGTGATCTAAAATTAGACAGCAGACAGTGCGGCACCAAATGACTTCGGATTCTGCACTGTGCGCGATGTGTCTATAGACAGCATGTGGTAGGAGTAATGTCATGAAATGAACTATAAATGGTCTTAATTGTAATAATCGGTATAATTTTATGAAACAATCCGCCAAAAATGTTTATACACTCATTCATTTGTAATCGCTACTCGCTGATCTGGCCAACGTTGGTCTGCCAATTTATACTTAAAATATACCTTCTTAATAATCTTTTCTCATACTTATTAAGCACCACTAAATATAATCCTAATCTAAGCACGGAAGAAGCACTGTCTTTTTTTGAACCCCCGACGAAAACATACTGTTGACATAAGTTTCACGTATCTCTGTGTGTGATGTGTAACAGAAAATACATTGTCTGTGGCACATAGTTTTTGAACCGATGCATGGACCGATTTCGATTTCTATCCGAATTTTTTGTTTGATAACTGACGTGATTCAGAGGGTTCTTAACTCGGTATATTACATAAGAATAGGTTATGTAGAGGGTTATTAAAAATATTAATTTTAGGATAATAATCGCCTCTGTGGTCTAGAGGTCCGGGTGTTGGACTTGAATGCATGAGGTCGCGGGTTCGAATCCCGGGTCGGCCAACAAAAAGAAAATTGGATTTTTCCAATTTTCTAATAAAAAAAATGTTGGTCGGGATTGGAATTGTGCCCAGTTGGCGATAGGCTTGCCACCTATCATATTGTGGGACTTAGTATCTTCGGCTAGTCGTGGGTGCCTTGGTTGTACCTCTGCCTACCTCTATGGGCGTGAAGATACTTTTTTTTTTAATTTTAGGATCATCGGCATCCTAATCCAACGGGGCTAGCTGTCAAGTGGCGTGTTTCGTATTTGCTATCTCCATCGTATTACTGTTGGTCAATGGAGACAGCAAATACAAAACAAGTCATCTGACAGCCATTTGATGTACACTTTACTCTTCACTAAAAAGAAACAGAATCAGGAGGCAGGTCGTTTGTGTTATAACAGACTACTTTTTCACCTGACAGCTAGTAAAAGTCAATCATAGATTAAGTGGGCCACAAATCAAAT
>NJDC01000282.1:351098-363691 GCA_002245475.1 Calephelis virginiensis | reverse complement strand
TTCAGGGTTCATTTCCACTTTAATTATTTGCTTCGGCGACGTTTGACGTGCGATGGAATACTTCAATAATATTTTATAATATGTCTCGCAGCTTATATAGCCTGTGCACTTTCTATAAAAATAGTTCACAAATAATTAAAAAATATAATTTTAAGCACTATTGTGCTAATGATCTGGTGTTAGCGTAGACTACACGAGGCGTAAATTCAATTCCCAGGCCGGTCAACTCAAAATATGCTTTTCTATTTGGAATAAAAATAATGATTTCTACAAATTACAAAAAAAGAAAAAGTTTCGCCCCGACAATACCTTTAAAAAATAGAGATGCCTGGGATAGGTTACTTCACCTATTTTGTTCTGGTACTAAGTACCTTGGGCTAATTGTGGGTGACCTGGTTGTACCTCTGACTTGCTGTTTGGTAATATGGGCGTATCTTCACGCCCATATCCCCGAAGAGGAAGGCAAAGGCACAACCAATGCACCCACGACTAGCCGAAGAAACTAGGTTCCACAATGCCATACCTATGTAGCAAGCCTATCGCAAACCGGGCACATATCCAATCACGGTCAACGTTCTTTTTAATAAAAAAATTTAAACCGTCACCTGACGCTTGGCAGACGTAAAACATCGACATTATTTTGTAAAAGTAATATGCAGAAAATAACAGATTGTGACAACAACTAAATATGTCATAATGATAAAATAAAATATTACGATAAGAGAGAATCGCACAGTCGATTGCGCATGGCGACGCGTCGCCACACCCTACACACTACTGCATATAGACTGTATACTAGTAGCCCGTCCCGGCTTCGCACGGGTGGAAAAATTTCTAATTTTTCATAGAAATAAGGCACCCTATGTGCATCAGCAATAATGACTGCTTCCAATAGTAAAATGTTTTTTTCAAATCGGTCCGGTAGTTTCGGGTCCTATTAAATACAAGCAAACACAAAATCAAATCTTTCCTCTTTATCATTATAATGTAGATGATATACCGACAGCAGCTCCACTTACCGGGTCCAATTGTATTTTGAAACCATACAGAAAACTATCGAAATACCCTTTTAAAATTTCAAATCTGTTTAACCGTTTAGAAGTTAGGTATGTGAAATAGGTAGATATGGAAGAATCATTTATACGATCTGGTGTCCTATTACCCGTTGTCCTGTGGGAATGAAGCATAGTCTTGCTTTAAAAAGTAGCCTATGTTCATCAGGGACAGTATCCGCTTTCAATTGTAAAATAATTTTCAATACTATTCAATACAAACAAACCAGCAATCACATCTTTCCACCTTATAATTGGTGTATCTATCTATCCTGTCAAACGTTCTGGAGTATGCTCGTAATGACCTACATTACGGCGATTAATTTTTATGTACGTGTATAAAAAAAAAATTTGCTCTGCATACCTAATACGTTTCTGAGAAACAGTGGAAATACACTTATAAAATTTCAACCCAATCGGTGAAGCCGTTTAGTAGTTGACATACCAACAGCAGTGCCACATATCTCAACACGAAAGGGTAATTCTCCCCTATTCCCGTTGTCCTATTACCGGTTTCCCGTAGGAATGAAGCATGTTACCGAGGTAAAATCCTATTTTTATTAGCGCTAATGCGGGTTTGGAATGGAATAAGAATTTACCGAATCGGCCGGGCGGGTTTAGAGCCTATTCAATACAATACAAGCAAACAATAAAATCTTTCTCTTTATTATTAATATAGATTACATTACCTGATTAATTCTATTATTCTACTACTTGAGCGAAGCCAGATCAAGTCGCTAGTGTGATACAAACTCACGTGATGTCGGCCGTCGCGCACCATGCGCGCGATTTATAATTTTCTAGCGTAGGTAGGTATTTTGTTAAGAATTACATTTTTAATTTTGTAATATCTTTTGAATGGACTTTTCGATTTGAATAATTCAAAAAGTAATCTTAAGGTATTGAAACAGTCTTCAATATGAAATTTATTTAGATAAGGATAAATAAGAAGGTATCGATAAAATGTTTCGAATATTACCATTATTTTTAATAACTTTAAAAATGTATAAAAGTGGTTATATTGCCGTAAATGTAAAAGTTAGATATATGGTGTCACGTTTTTTTTTGTAGATATTAATACGTTCTTTAATAGTGTCGAACATCTTATACAGCTATTGTCAATGGTTTTCGCAGCGCATGCGGGGACAAACATTTTATAGCTAATTTTTTTACACCTTGTGTTACATTTTTGAATTTTCTATAGGGATCCCTAATTTTTTCTAGTTACAAATGTAGCCTATGTCACTCTGAAATAATGTAGCATTCTAGAGGTGAAAGAATTTTTGAAATCGGTCCAGTAGTTTCGGACCCTATTCATTTTAAACAAACAAAAACTCAAACCTTTCCTCTTTACAATATTAGTATAGATACCTATATAACATCATATAACGTGGCGACGCGTAGCCACGCCAGAAATCTGTTTTACGTGCGTCTATAGATGATTCACATCAAAAACGTGAAAATATACATTTCATATTGAGACAGGGGTGAATATATGACCTAACTTATTAAAGTACACAAAGACCATGCATTTTTAAATGTAACTCAAAAATTACTAGTTGAATTTTGATTTAATTTACATGGGATTATCTCTGAATCATGACCTTTAACTAAAAAGAGTTATCAAAATCGATTGATGATTAATTGCACATTCATGATATGTTTCTCGCCTCTGTGGTCTAGCGATCCGACGTCGGACTTGACTTCTTGAAGTCCAGGGTTCGATCCCCGGGTCGGGCAACAAAAAGAATTAGAAAATGTATATTTTCAATTTTCTTATTAAAAAAATGTTGCCCGCGATTGGATATAAGCCCATTTGGCGATAGGCTTGTCACCTATCACATTAAGGGTCTTAGTGTCTTCGGCTAGTCGTGGGTGTCCTAGTTGTGCCTCTGCCTGAACCTTCGGGGATATGGGCGTGAAGATACTTATGTTACTTTTGAATGTTTAATTTTACCCGTGTTTTTTTTGTCTGGGTTTTATTCGAGTGCAAAAACTTAACTTTTCTTCTATATTTAACTTTTCAATTATTATTTTTTACTACTTTTTCATACTTTTTTGGTGTTTGTTTTCTATACATGACCAACAGTATAGTGAAATGCACTAATGTCCCCTTGGCAGGAATACCTGGATAGCCTTATCGTTCCAATCCGGACCAGCTGCTGCAAAGCACTCCATTCAGTAACTGCAACATTGGAACAACCCCAAAATCACTGGTGATGGGGTTGTCACATCCCGATGCCAAAAACATTTAATTCAGTTAGCTCGAACTAAACATTTCCAAAGGTGAAGCAGTTTTTCTACCTTAATGAAAACGGACGATGCTCGCCCTTGACCAGTATATTAAGGTGGGACATAAAAGTAGGAAGGGCTAGTCGTATTTCTTAGCGGCATTAAGCCCTTATGTTGCGAATGGCGGTCAGACTTACCTCAATTCCATTTTATTTAAGATAAACTAAGTAGTAAAGCTTAAAAACGTATCATACCGAAACGTTTTTTCAATATAATTATAAAGGCTCAAGTATATATTGGCTCAAGTAAAGGTCTTCGCCAGAAATTGCTATTTACGTAACGTACCCCCCCTAGCGTGTGGGAAGCCGTGTATTCTGGCACCCAGCACTTGTGTCAGGCGGAGACCACTTCCCGTCTTACTGTTTTATTCAGACACTTTCCGAATCATCCATGCTTGGAAAGCACCTGCACAAATCGGAACGTCAGCAATTGGAACTGCCAATGCAACCACCCTCGGAGGACCGGTACTAGATAGCTTCCACCGTCACCTGTACCAGGACAGGTGACGCTAGGTCCTCCTTCTACCGAAGGCAAACAAGCAGACGTATTTCCTGATGGTAAGAAATTCACGCCGCCTAGAGATACCAAAGGTAGTAATGGTGCGTTGCCGACCTGAGGTCGGGATGTTAGGCCTCAAGCAAAAGTAAGTTTACCGGCTACCTTACCCTTCGAACCGGAACACGTCATGACGTTATGGCAGCAGGAATAGGTAAGGCGGTGGTACCAATCCGGGCGACTCGCTGCGAAACTCTACCACCTAGTCAGATGTCACGGTGTTAGTGACGGTAAGCCTATGCTCGCCTTCTACGAGCTGCCTGGCAAAGAAGGCAGATGATCTATTCTGCAAAGGGGCCCGGACCAACACGGGGAACTGATGAACTAATTTCGATGAAAACTTTTCGTTTGAAAGATGCCGAGATCGAGATGGTTCTTAGGTACATTGTACTTGTAGGTTTTGTTTTGGTGTATTTTTTAAGGTAGGTCATAATTCCGTAGTTGTCACATATAAATTCTATTTATGTATTACAATCCGGAAATTGTTATTTTAGTTATGTTTAATCTATATATTAATACGTGATTCTAAAACTTTGAACCCCTTTTTACGAAAATTGCGCGGACGCAGGAGCATAAAATTTGGCACATTTATAAATTATGTATAGGAGAAGTGCAGAGCGCTAATTTTTTTTCAATAATAATGCTTATAAAGTACATTAAATCAATAAATAAAACATTACCCACACTACCATGCATTTGACACACACAAAAAAAAATATTGATGATAACGTTAAAAGATCATAGATAGCGCACTAAAAAGCTTGGAAACAAAGTACTTGGCCTTGAGAAATGAAGATAGCGTTTTTATCAATAAGATATTAAAATTTACTATGTCGAATTTCGACCAATGGGCGACTAATATTAATACATAAATTTACGTCGCATGAATGTTTAAGCATTATAAAGTATAATTCAAAAACTACTAGACTATTCTTATAAAAATGCATACGAAATTATAATCACGAGCTACCTTATGAAAAAAAAACTTTATGACTTTGGTTTTGGGGCGAGAATTCGCCTTACAAACACAATAATTAAGGGCAGTAAAACTGCACAAACCGACTCCAATTATTTCAATCACCAAGTTGCGATTTGATAATTATTTTATCGAAATATTGCAAATGGTTCCAAAATGATTCCACATACATTTTATCCAAATCCTTTTCACCTTATTTTTCACCTTATACTTAAACAAAGTATCTTCATGCCCATGCCCCTGAATGGGTAGGCAGAGACACAAAGGCACCCAAGACTAACCGAAGACACCAAGTCCTACGAAGTAATAGATGCCAAGCTTATCCCCAACCGGGTACGTATTCAATCCTGAGCAACATTATTTTTTATAAAAAAAAATTGGAAAAACCGCATATTCTTTTTTTTTGTGCCCGATCCGGGAATCGATCCCGGGACCTTATGAAGTCAAGTCCAATTACTCAAGTGCAATTTATGCACTATTAAGTATAACTCAAAAACACTAGTCTGATCGTTATAAAACTAATACATGACCACCTTCAATCAAGATTCGAATGATTCTCAAAAAGGAATCATCAGAATCGGTTGGCCGCGTAACAAACATACAAAAAACGTACAGTCGCATTGAGAACCTCCCTTTTTTGTCAGTCGGTTAAAAAGCTATCTCAACACTATTCAGATGACGACACGCCATAAATATAAGACTGCGCCATATTATGCAGACAGACATATTTACCTCGTAACTTTAAGTTGTAATAGTTCCAACGTAGCTTAGTCTAAGCACGCGTCGTTTATGCCTATGTTATTAACCTATCAACACTTAAGTTGGCTATGTTAAGTGTTTTAAATGTGAGCTTTTCATTTATGCATAGAGCTTTTATGAAAAGTTTACTTTTGAATAATTGAAGCTGATTTTTCCAGCTTTTTTCAACTTACATTGCTAATTAAGAGCATGGTGTGTTTTTGTTGAAACATAAGATAATGACAGATTGAGCTTATGGAGTATAAGCAAGCAGCGGATGGCTATCTGTAAAAAGTATCTTCATGCTCATATCCCCGAAGTGGTAGGGGAGGTACAAATAAAGTAACCCACAATTAGACTCTGTGGTCCAGCGGTCCAGCGTCGGACTTTACTTGTTGAGGTCCCGGGTTCGATCCACGGGTCCGGCTACTTAAAAATTAGAAAATATATATTTTCAATTTTCAAATATATATTCAATCAATCGGATATTATCCGAGGGTGGTATCAAGAGTCTCCGAAACCGGCGTGTTTGTATGAAAAGGGTTATGAATGTGAAGGAAACAAGACAGGTTTGTCAGGATCGTGAGGTCTGGCACTCGATACTCTCTGTCTAGCCGGCAAGCAACTTGGCGTGATGTATGTATGTATGTTCAATTTTCTGATAAAATTAACGTCGCCCGGGATTGGATATGTGCCTGGTTGTCGATAGGCTTGCCACCTATAACATTGTGGGACTTGGTGTATTCGTCTAGTCGTGGGTGCCATGGTTGTGCATTTGCGTACCCCTTCGGGGATATAAATATCTGGTATATTTATACAAGTAACACAAATTTTATCTAACCCCAAAGTAAGCAAATTATATGCTTGTGTTATGGGTGTCAGTCAACGATTCTAATACATAAAAAATACTTAAATAGATACCAGAATAAATTTAATAAAAACCCAGAACCGGAAATGCAGACATCTAAATGTTCGTTACACAAATGCCTGCCTTCGTCGGGAATCGAACCCGAGCGGTTGCTCGATGTAGTTAGGCGTGTACGCTAGCATCTCGACCAACGAGGCGGTCAAATATGAATATGGGCGTGAAGATACTTACTTACTATTAGTCAAAATAACTTAGTCCCATTGTGATATCGCCAACCGAACACTTATCCCATCCTGGCCATAATTGATTTTTATTTAGAAATTTCGCAAACCATCTTAGCTTCGCACGAGTGGACAAAATTCTATATCATTATACATTTAGACCTTCCTTTTTAATTACTCTATTTATAAAAAAAAAAAACTAAAATACGTCAGCAATATACTGTTT
Organism: Calephelis virginiensis; assembly: GCA_002245475.1. NCBI lineage: Eukaryota > Metazoa > Arthropoda > Insecta > Lepidoptera > Riodinidae > Calephelis > Calephelis virginiensis. Next base: position 356,763 of record NJDC01000282.1, on the reverse strand, counting down.
TTTTCATACAAAGCAATTATGGATCTTGGCGACAAAAATACACAAGATACATACATACATATCTTCACGCCAAGTCCCTTACGGGGTAGGCAGAGAGTATCGAGTGCCAGATCTCACGATCCTGACAAACCTGTCTGGCTTCCTTCACATTCATAACCCTTTTCATTCAAACACGCCGGTTTCGGAGACTCTTGACACCACCCTCGGATAATATCCGATTGATCTGATCGTGAAATGTCAGCCTTGGTCTCCCCGGGTACTGACATCCATCCACATTCGCATTGTATATCTGCTTTGTCAATCTTTCATCTGTCATTCTTTCCACATGACCGAAGCAGCGGAGCATGCCCTTTCGCATTTTAACAACAACACTTTCTTTCAATCCCACTCTTTCTCGGATCTCACTGTTACGAATGCGGTCAGCGAGCGTTACACCACAGATTTTCCGTAGTGCTCTCATTTCGACCGCATTTATCCTACTTTCATGCTCTTTCTGACATACCTAACTCTCGCTTCCATACAGTAACGTTGGAATAAGCACAGAATTATGCAAAGCGAGTCTAGCTTTTTGACTCAAAACCTTGCTTTGGAATAGCTTACCCAACGCTCCATTCACACTATTCCCTGCACTCACTCTCGTCTCTACACCCGCGGTGTACCTTCCATCCCTGCTAAAAGCACAACCAAGATATACAATTACAAATACACAAGATTAACATTAATATGCTTTATAAGACTAGTGTTTCCAAAACACGATTCATTTCACTTTGCTCGATAGAAAAAAATCAAAAAGTTAACCCTTTTTTGAAAGCAAAACCCACCTGTCTACTTCAATTATGAAAATATCGAGACCAGATTTAACATAAACGTAGATAAGTATTATACCTAAAAGATAACTGTTTCAGTTTTTAATTTTTTTTTCAAATTACTTTTATAGTGTCAAAAATAGTGATTTGGCGCTTAAGACATTTACTTTAGAGCGCAATATTTCATAGTAATCATGGAACGGGGGAGTGCGCTGATTGGCTCTTCTGGCTGACTAAGTATAGGGCCTTAAGTATTATGATCTAAGCATACATAAGGACAGTGGAAAACGACTTCGTGATGATATTATATGTTGAGTTACATGTGTGTTGAGTGTGAGCTCCAAATTAGTACCGCGTTTGCGTTTGGTCGATCCAATTATATGGAATAATTTAGTTGTTTCGACTATCCGCTAGAGGCGCTGACTATAGCTCCATACATTTAGGGGCCATCCATAAATTACGTCACACGTTAATGGGGGGGGAGGGTATCATCTTAATGTGACATTAAGTGGCAAGGGGCAGGGGGGATCGAAAGCCTTGTGACGTCACATTTTAAAATACTCGAACACGAAATTTATATGTGAACAAAAAACTTTGAACAGATAATTTATATTTATTATTAATTCCGCACTCTCGCTATAAGATTATCTCTTTCGTAACAACATTTGAGCCATGCCTAGAGCCATGTTGTAATGCAAGTGAGACACTAAAATTTACGAGCTTTGAATGGTAAGGGTTTAAATCAGCCCTATCCGCCTTTCAGAAATATTTGACTTTATGTTGATTTTATTGAGGATTATTTAATAAAAATAAGTAAAAAAATGAAAATAACTGTTTTCTTTTGATTATTTTTAGATACATGCATAAGTTTAAAAAATGTGTGACGTCACATTAGGGGGGACGGGGTTCAAAAAATGTGAGAATTCGCGTGACGTAATTTATGGATGGCCCCTTAGGTAATTAAACGTAAACTCGATAGTAAAGTAAAAAAAAGATTTCCCCGTGTTGGTCCGGGCTCCTTTGCAGAATAGACTATCTGCATTCCTGCCAGGCAGCTCGTAAAAGGCGGGCATACGCTTACCTTCACTAAACAACAGTAGTAACATCCTACTAGGTGATAGAGTTTCGCAGCGACTCGCCCGGATTGGTATCACCGTCTTACCTATTCCTGCCACCATAACGTCCAATGCTTGTCGTTGACGTGTTCCAGTTCGGAGGGTAAGGTAGCGGATAAACTTACTTTTGGTCGAGGCCTAACACCCCGGCCTCAGGCTGGCAACGCATCATTACCACCTTTGTTGTCTCTAGGCAGCGTGAATTTCTTACCATCAGGAAATCCGTCTGCTTGTTTGCCTTCCAATATCATAAAAAAAACAGTAGCTGTTAATGACAAGCAGTACGACGTTCACCGGGTCGGATAGTTAATACATTAAAAGTGTTTTTACAAAGTCCAAATTGAATTGCCCCTACAAAGTAAAACACCTTTTCAATATAATCTATTCTACGGACATACTTTCATAAGGCGGAAAGCTTGTGTACTTTTAAATATTAAAGCATGTAGTATTTTCTATGCAAGATACCCACACCTGTGTGTTATCCACACCTATGTTGCAGTCTATGTTTCAAACACTCGTAAAACATACATAATAAGGACGGTTGGGTAGAACAGCGGCGCCAGGTCGGCGTGTTGGGGCACGGTAGTCATGGAAACGGGGGGCTGCCACCCTCTGGCTTTCAACTGACCTGTCGACCTGTAGTGACGAGTAACACTGTCAATGCTCAGGGCTTCAGTGGATCTAAGCTGTACGTTTCCGGGTTAAAATTTCAAGTGTTAAAAATTGCACTTTTTGTTAACCCTATGATTTTTTTTTGTAATAACTAACTATTACTTGCTTGCTATTAAAAAATTAAATAAAATGAAATTTATTTATTTGCTGAATATGTGTGTTAAAAGCTGCTACAAACTATATTTGTTAATACCAACGTATTCTACCACATTGTGGGGTGCAAATATTTTAAAAATTATACAAATTGTTTTTTAAGATTTATAATATATTTTAAAATATATTTGATATTTTTCATCGTCGGCGCTTTGTAAAACTTCCGAATATTCATATTTTTAAACAAAGAAACACTTGTAGTTTTAGTATTAGCCCTGATGATGCTGTCATAAGCGAAACCGGTAGGCTATTTACAAAATAATAAATTATAAGTGATACGTAAAACAGTACAAGTGTTTTTTTGTTTAAAAAAAATGAAAATTTTAAAATATAAGTAAGTATCTTCACGCCCATATCCCCGAAGAGGTAGGCAGAGGCACAACCAGGGCATCCACGACTAGCCGAAGACACAAAGTCCCACAATGTGATAGGTGGCAAGCCTATCGTCAACCGGACACATTTCCAATCCCGACCAACATTTTTTTTCATTAGAAAATTGGAAAATCCGATTTTTTTTTGTTGGCCGACCCGGGATTTGAACCCGGGACCTCATGCAGTCAAGTCCAACACCCGGACCGCTAGACCGCAGAGGCGATTTTAAAATATAATTAGGTTTAACCCTAAGTACCATAAGCTAACATGCAATAGGGATTTTGAAATTCGAAATAGAGATCTAAAAGGAAGAAAGCATGATAAAACTGGGTTTTTTAATGTTTCTTCCAAGTTAACAGAGGCTCTCCTCGTGGTGAGAGAAAATCGTCGCTCAAAAAATCATAGATATTACTCCTCTGTTGTATGGTGATATGGCCTATATTCCAGTATTGGGCCTGGCTTTATTGGGTTTGATCTCCCAATTGGGCACCACAAGAAAATATGGTTTTCCAAGTAAAAAGAAACCAGTGTTGAAGCTACTTGGAAACATAGTTCGGTACTTTCATCACCTCTGTGGTCAAGCGGTCCAGCGTCGGGGTTGACTTCTTGAGGTCTCTGGTTCGGTTCACGAGTCAGGCAACAAAATCAAATAGGAAAAGTGTATTTTCAATTTTCTAATGAAAATAAAGTTGTCCGGGACTGGATATGTGCCCGGATAGCGATAGGCATACCACAAATCACATTGTGGGACATGGTGTTACCGGCTAGTCGTGGGTGTCCTGCTTGCACCTTTAACTCCCGCATACATACCAACTTGCGGGCTTAAAGATATTTTTTTTATAGATGCTACTGGTGTGTAGCTATCTGTTGGCCAGGATTTTAGGCTACGAGTGCATGTCTATCTGTATGTAATGGCTACTGTACCCTGCGAAACGGAACGTGACAGTGTCATGACGTCAGCAGAAATAGTAGACAGAGGTACCTTCCTGTGCCAGTTGGGTCATAGCGGTCTAACACCAGTGGAAATACCACAGATGTTACTGGTATGTCGGTATTTACGTAATTTTATTCTACGTGTCCAAGTCCATCGGCTACTCTACTCTCTAGCATGAAATCGTTGGTCGCGTGGTAGGGTACAGGCCTAAATCCACGGACCATCCGCGAGGCTCAGGTTCGATTCTGGACGGGTGCGGGCATTTGTGTGATGAACATTTAGATGTCTGCATTTCCGGGTCTTGGTGTTTATTAAATACTAGTGGTCGCCCATTGGTCGAAATTTGACCATAATACATTTTAATATCTTGTTGATAAGAACGCCATCTTCATTTCTCAAGACCAACTACTTTGTTTCCAAACTTTTTAAAGCGCCATCTGTAATCTTTTATCGTTATCATCAATATATTTGTTTGTGTGTGTCAAATGCACGGTAGTGTGGGTAATGTTTTATTTATTGATTTAATGTACTTTATAAGCACTATTATTGAAAAATATCAGCGCTTTGCACTTCTCCTACACATAAACTATAAGTGTGCCAAATTTCATACTACTTCGTCCGCGCAATTTTCGTAAAAAGGGGTCTAAAGTTTTGGCATCATGTATTAATATATAGATATTCTGTATCTATCTACTTGTCCAGGGAGATTTATTTAATATTTATTTACATATGACAATGGTGAGCACTAACGTTTTTGCGTCAGGGATAGTCAAGTCAAAGATTACAGTCCGGATGATATGACACTTATACAACGTGTGTTTTCACTTAACATCGTGTTACATATTTCTAATACCATTTATGTTAGTGACCTCCTTTTATATTAATATTAAAAAAGACATTACTAAATACAAATTGAGGTTTCTACGAAGTGTCTTTTGTTGGTTTGGGACATTTTGATTTATGATTCTTTGGTCGAAATGGTGAAGTTTTTATCGTTAATATTCGTCGACAATGACGAAAGGATATTAATGTAGTAAATATTAGTTCAATCGACTTTTATGTTAAGGAATATTACTCACTACTCACGTACTGTAATCTAGTGGTCCAAGTTTTGGATTTAGCTTCATGAGGTCCTGGGTCGGGTAACAAAAAGAATGTGGTTTTTAATTTTCTATTGCTTAATTTTTAATAGCTCGGAATTGGATATATACCTGGTTGGCGATAGGCTTTTCCTACTTATCACATTGTGGGACTTGGTGTCTTCGGCTAGTCGCGGGTTTGTGCCTCTACCTTCCCCTTCGGGGATATGGGCGTGGAGATACTTTTTTCGTACACACATACTCTATAACCAGCCTGATTCAAAGGGATTGTGGGGTACAGGTCATAATAAGTTACACTTGCAATCAATTGGTTAAGGGTTTATGTAACGGTATAAATGGTTTTTAATTGTTTATATTAAATATATTTTATCGCCTCTGTGGTCTAGCGGTTCAGTCGTTGGATTGTTCCTTGGTCTCTGGTATGTACCAGTGAACCCATGTTTCATCGACGGTCACAAAACGACGCAAAAACTCCGCCGGGTTGCGTTGAAACAGCGCCAAACATGTCGCCGA
>NJDC01000282.1:336992-350881 GCA_002245475.1 Calephelis virginiensis | reverse complement strand
CAAAAACCGACGTGCGGCCACGAGCAAACTCGTTGAACCAATTTTTGGCGGTCGCCATCGAAGGAGAAGAGTCACCGTACACAGCATCCAAGCGCTCTTTGATTTCGCTGGGCGTTTTACCTTCCAAAATCAAGAATCTAATCACCGAACGATATTGTTCTTTTTCCATTTTTGCAAAACCGACCGACACGCACGCTTCCAAAGGCTGTCAAAACAAAACAAATGAAGGGAAAAGACTGAAAACTGCTTGATGGACTTCAAAAAGTATTTACTGCACGATAGTAAAACTCTTTTGTAACAACAACGCCATGGGGCGATGAGGCTAAGTAATTATTGAAGGCCACTCGTAGATCGTTCGGTGACAAGAGTCTTCGAAACCCATGTGTTTTTAATGAAAAGAGTAATGAATGTCCACATTTGCAAGTTTGCAAGTCGAACACTTGGTACTCGATACTCTCTTCCAACGCCGCCAAATACTTGGCATTAAGGTATATATGTATGTAAAAGTATCTTCACGCCCATATCCCCGAAGCGGTAGACAGAGGTACAACCAAGGCACCCACGACTAGCCGAAGACACTAAGTCCCACAATGTGATAGGTGGCAAGCCTATCGCCAACCGGGCACATTTCCAATCCCGACCAACATTTTTTATTAGAAAATTGGAAAAATCCAATTTTCTTTTTGTTGGCTGACCCGGGATTGGAACCCGGGACCTCATGCAGTCAAGTCCAACACCCGGACCGCAAGACCACAGAGGAATATAAGAATCACATTCACAGTAAGAATGTAACACCGATATCTTACTAATGTCAACCGAACGCATAGACTTCCTTTGAGGACCGATAGCTGAACACAACAAACTGAGTCAATTCTCCTAGTTTTAGTGAATTTCGTGAATACATTTTCATACGTTAATTTATTAATTTTATTTCATTTTCATTCATTCATTCGTTCATTAATTAAACATTCCTTTTTCATTTCATGTCGTCTACTTCTTGGGAGGACCGACAGCCGAACACACTAAACTGAGTCATTTCTCCTAGTTTTAGTGAATTTTATGAATACATTTTCAAAAGTTAATTCATTCATTTTATTTCATTAGTTTCATTTTTATTCATTCATTCGTTCATTCATTAATCTTTTTTCCATCTCATTCCGTCTAAAGGTAGATAAGTCCTTTACGTGATCATTTTTTCAGGTTAAAAATGCATGAAAAGTGCAAAAGACGAAGCGCTATAACAAACAACTATTACTCATTTTTAATGGCCTTATGTTTTGGGAGAGTTCAAATCCCGCTAAAAACTACGTTTCTAGATAAAACATAGGGTTCACGTGAAATTGATAAAGTTTTCGGGTCTCTTGTTTATGGATCTCTAGTGTTGCCTGCAGTTTTGTCTGAGTTTTAAAGTTTTTCAGCACTTCTCCGAATCTCTTTTTGTGTCTTCTTGAATTAACATAAAAAATAATTTAGCTTTTTAGGGGGTTTTGTTTCCGAATTGCGTGAAACGGAATTCAGACGCATGTCGGACGCATGCATCCGTAAATCAAAGGTTCTTTATTCCTACACTTGTTACTTGGTGGGTATGTGCATTTTGTAACTCGCTTAACCATTTTTATAAAAACAATAATTTTAGTGTAGTAAAACTGCAAAAAACTCATTTGATTTTAAAGAGCAGGTCATCTAGGTACACAAAAACTGAGTATTTTCTTCGGTTGGGATTTCTTTATTTGATCCAGACTTGATGGAAATGGGACCTTTTCGTAGGTGCATTCATTAAAAAAATATAATCGGTTCAGTAATATCGGAGAAATCAATTAACGTACATAAAAAAAATAATCGAATATATAACCGTTTTTTTTGCAGTCGGTTAAAAAAAGGGGGAGGAATCCACGTACGTGAACTAAAAGTAGAAATTTGTTGAATTGAAAATTTCTTTAGCGGCGTTGCGCACTTTTTTTGGAATGGATAAGAAATTCTAAACTCGCGTCAGGACACGTGACCTGATTTAAAATTCGTAAGACGGCGCTTGCGCGAATGTTCGCGTTGTCATGTTTGTGTACGATAGCGCAATAAATGAATATTGTATTGTACTACATAAATTATAGTACTTTCATACTGATAATTAAAGCAATTCGTGCAAAATTAGTATATAGTTAGGGCTATTCCAAAATATCAAAAATGCACAACGTTAATGTTCAAGTTTTCACTTCTACCGGCACTCCTAGAGTGCAACCCGATTTTTTTTTATCAAACCTGAAATAACGTTGAATATATTATACGAGTTGGGACTTGAAAATTGCATCGAAGTACTTAAAATCATTTTTCTCTGGGTATCAAAACCCATTTACGTTTATCTGTTTTGTCAATCTTTCATCTGTCATTCATTCCACATGACAGAACCAAAAGAGCATTCACTTTCTCATTTTTACACCAACACTTAAATAGCTAACACTGACCGATTAATGGACGGCTATCTTGTCAAATGGGCAATCTTTTCTAGTCCAATGCTTTAATTTTTTTCCATATAATTTAAGATTTTTAGAAGAATAATGATTTTCCCATGTGTTGGTCTGGGATCTGTTACAACCCTTAATATTAAGCAGTAAAATCTTAATCAGCAGTCTCCCATACGCGTTGTAATTTTCCATTAACTTAGCATATTCACATAGCATCATTTTCAATCGTCTTTCTTTGACTTATTCTATTAGTTTAGTTACGTTCTGGACTCCGCCGCGAACTGTTATCTCGTCTTAAAATAATATTTCGGAAGTTCATAAAAAACTGTAATTGTTTGAATAAATTTAGTGGTGAACAAAAAGTGTTTTTTTTTTTTTTTAAAATTGGGAAAGGTAACGTGTAACAGATCGCTGAGTAGAATATACCATCTGACTCTCTACCAGGCAGCTCGTAAGAGGTGAGCACTGGTTAAAATATTGGTTATGACTCACAAGACTACTGGTGGTAGAGTGCTATGCCTATTCTTGCAGTAACAATGACTCTGCCATGCTCCGTTCTGAAGGTTAGGGTAGGCGTTAGCCTTGATTAGACCTATCGCCTACCGCCTACCTATAATTACTCTGTCATGCTCCGATCTGGAGTCTGGAGTTTAGGGTAGCCGGTAGACTTGACTAGACCTATCACCTACCGCCTACCTATATCCAATCCTGGTTAACATTGTTTTAAATAGACAATCGAGACTCGAACTCTGGACCTCTTGAAGTTAAGTGTAACACCGGACTGCTAGACTACAGAGGAGATTATGAAATATTTTTGAGTTGGAAGTTACATTTTAAAATACATACAAACATTGTATATCCACACGCCAAATTCCTTAAGTGGTAGGTAAATCCCATACGTGGTAGGCAGTGAGTATAGGCTTCCTCATTGTTTCTCTTTAAATTCGTTACCCTTTTTATTTAAAGGCACCGATTTTGGAGACTCTTAACACCACCCTCATCTAACATCCGAGCGATTCGATCGTAGAATGTCAACGTAGGTCTCCCCGGGTACCTACATCCATCCACATTCTCATTGTATATCTGCTTTGTCAATATTTAATCTGCTATTCTTTCCACTTGACCGAACTGAACTCAACCAACGCATTTCTTATTCTAACACCAACACATTCTTTCAATCCCACTTTTTCTCGAATCTCACCGTTAAGAACTTTGCTTAGCTATTTTTATATTCCATATTGCTTGCAATTTTCGTGTCCGTACGTGGGTAGGATAGTAAGTAGATTTATACTATGATCTAAGAAGTTGTCTCAGCCATAAAGTAGCGATTTCTCAGTCATATAGATGCTGTGTCTAGGCAATAGTTATTTCTTGCCTTCAAGAGAGCTACCAGCTTGTTTATTTTACGGCAATTTTCAATGTTTCAATAACCTATCTACGGATAGAGATAGGCCTACTAGTGGTTTATTACTAAGATAATTTTGTTGATTACACTGGCCTACACTGATTTACTGCTTAAGATGCTCTGGCCTACTGCCTAAGATTTTGGGTATATTTTTGGTGAGCTCATACGAGAAATCTAGTCACTTTTTTCTATCAGCTCTTGTTAACAAAATCGAAAAGAAATACATATTTTAGAGAATAGTATAATTACATATTACATTAGTATAATTTCCAAATAGAAATTATATTTTCTTTTTCTTCTTGTTAATAGACATTTTTCTGAGTGATTTTCATGAGTAAGATTGTCCTGCATAATTTATACACAATTAATGTCATAAAAGTAATTGTAATACGGACTGATTTCGAAAAAAACCATAAAAAAAGTTTTTTTTTTTTTGGAATGACTAATGTTGTGTACGTCTATAGACTTTTCCAACGTCACCGGGCTAGTGGGCGAGCAGAGTGCTCAACCAGAGATCGAATTTTGGGTGGGTCCTGGGACCCCCCTCCCTAAGGGTGTCTCCTGTGAGACCGTACGTCGGCTTAGGGTGGGATCTTGGTTTGTTTCGGAAGAGGATATCGTGGCTGTGTTCCGTCCAGGGCGGAACAAGGGTCTTCGCCGCCCCCGGCGGCGGCGGTGTCGCGAGTTTGTATGTGTAGTGTTGTATGAGACGTTTGCCTCGGTTATTGGGTCATCTGGGTCTAAAATCACGTGACGGGGCCTCCGGAGAAGCGGAGGTGGGAAAGTTAAAGTGAGAATTGTAGGTAAACTAGAGCTGTCAGCTGACATCCAGTACCAACAATGTAAATGATACTACCTACTTTATCGACTACAGATGCGAACAGAGCTGTAAATTTGTTTCTTACAGCCAGTGTTATTGACAAGTGACAGTGGTTGCCTGGTAACTGATCTAAAGTAATCCTATCTCTTATCTTAGATAAGTTATGAAATTGGCAGTTAATGAAGCTTAGATTTTTTTTTATAACATTGTAAATCAAACAAGCAGATGCACTAACTGATGGTAAAAAAATCACGCCGCCTAGAAACACCGATGTTAATGGTGCGTTGCCAACCTGAAGCCGGGATGTTAGGCCTAAAGCAAAAGTAAGTTTACCGGCTACTTTATCTTCCGGACCGGAACTCATAAACGGGAAGCGTTGGCATTATGGCGGCAGGAATAGGTAAGCGGTGGTAGCAATACGGGCAAGACGCTGCGAGACTCTACCACCTAGTTAGATGTCACAGTGCTAGTGACGGTAAGCCGATGCTCACCTTTTAGGACATGCCTGGCACAGGAAAGCAGACGGTCTATTCTGAAAGGAGCCCGAACCAAGAAAGGGAAAAATAATGGTAATGGTGCGTTGCCAACCTGAGACCGAAATGTAAAGCCTCGAGCACTAGTCCGTATGTCAGTTTTTATTTTAAGAAAGTTTTTAACGTGTTCAACGTTTACGAAATCTTATTTATTATATTTTTTTAAGTCTATACTAATATTATAAAGAGGAAAGGTTTGATTTTTTGTTTGTTTGAAATTAATAGGTTCTGAAACTACTGGACCAATTTCGAAAATTCTTTCACCCTTAGAATGCTACATTTTCCTAAGTGACATAGGCTTTGTTTCATCAAATTCGGTGAAGTAGAAGCCAAGTTACGCAGGTGAAGCTGCGTGAAACTGCTAGTCTTAAATAATATTATTTACGTGGGCTAGCTCGATAGTTCTCCAGTTTGACCCATGGCGTGTGGGTTTGGCCCTAGGTGGTTGAAGAATGTGGCTAAGGTTTCTTTAATTAATAATTATAAAACTGTAATAAAGGGATAATCTGATTAAATAAAAATAGCGTGAGGTCACACAAAGGTGAAATAAAGGTCAGTTAGTTAAATGATTTTCACGCTTGTTTGGAACTAGCACCCTTTGCACGGGTTAGTCATGTACACTTTCTTTTTCAATCACTCTATATTTAAAAAAAAATCATATCAAAAATTTGTTCTAAAGATCTAAGCGTACATAAGGAAGACAGCGGAAAGCGACTTTGTTTTATAATATGTAGTGACTAGATGTTGTCTGCAAATAGGTACACGTTAAAGTGATTTTCGTTGGTTAGTACATACAAACATATATATATATTGACGTCAAGTCTCTTTCGTGGTAGACAGAGCCTGTCTTGCTTCCTTCACATTCATTACCCTTTTCATACAAATACGCCGGTTTTGGAGACTCTTGACACCACCCTCGAATAATATTCGAGCAGTTTAATCGTGGAATGTAAAACTTGGTCTCTTGGGGTATCTATCCATCCACATTCGTAATGTATATCTGCTTTGTCAATCTTTCATCTGTCATTTTATCACATGACCGAACCAGCGGAGCTTCCTTCCTTGGTTAGTGAAGATTTTCTCGGAGTAAAAAGTATCTTAAATGTCAACCTGCGTTATAAACTACTACTAAACAAAATTTAATTAAAATCTGTTTATTAGTTTTTGCCTATAAAGTGTTAAAGACTCAGAAAATGAAACATATTTATTATCTTAAACATATATTTAACTCACATTATCATCACAACTCAACATTTTAGGCTTATACATTGCACAAATATTAGGCCCTTCCTGCTCCACGATCCGACTTGTAATGGCCGCCTCCGCTATGGATCACTTATATTTATAGGTATCAACTCGGAGCTATAGCTGTGTTGCCATATCATGCCATATTTACATGGTCATAGTCAATGTTTCTAACAAAAGTGAACAAACAAACATATAAATATTATTCACCCGAAAGGTTAACACTCGTTTTGGGTACGGTAACCGTTTATATACAATAAGTAGCAAACGTATTTTTTATAATTATTTAATGTACCTCGTTAGGAGTTATGCCTAACTACATCGACCAACTGCAACGTTCGGGTTCGGGACGGGGGTAGGCATTTGTGTAACGAACATATTTTAGATTTAGATTTCCGGGTCTGGATATTTATTCTGATATCTGTTTAACTTTTTCTACGTATTAGAATCGTTGGCTAACAGCCATATCACAAGCACATAATTTGCTTACTTTGGGGTTAGATTCAATTCGTGTGATTTGTCCAGAGGTATTTATTTTTATTGTTATTATTACTGTTCTATTAACTATGTATGTAATTGCCTCTGTGTCGGTGTTGGGCATGACTTCATGAAGTCTCGCTTTCGATTCCCTGATCGGCCAATAAAAAGAGATTGTGTTTTTTCAATTTTCTAATGTAATGTAACATTGTCCAGGATTGGCGGTAGGCTTGCCACCTATCACATTGTTTGAGTGTCTTCGGCTAAACGTGTTTGCTGTGGTTGTACCTACCTCTGCTTATTTCTTGGGGATATGAGTGTGAAGATACTTATGATGCTGTAAAAAACGAAAGCGGTTGGCTAATATAACAAAATTGAATTTGTGATACAGTGCTAGTGTTCATAAATAATTCCAACCCGTAAATAATCCTTTAAGCCAAGCGGTGTAACGATTCCAGCTACAATATAGGTAACCTGGTAATGTTCCAAACAGCCTATTAAGGCAGCGGCCGCCCGCCAACGGATGATAAATGTCAAAAAGAAGCCGCATTGCAGGATAAAGCACTCGCAAAGCCAAATATGAAATAAGGACTGCAAACACATTCAACGTTAACGGAAAACTCTGGCTGAATAACGAGGAATTATGATACGTCTTGTACTTTGCACGTAATATTCGTTTAACCGGTTTTAATGAAATTTAGCATAAGATAGATACGATCTTGGAAAAAGAGATGTGGTCGGATCTATATCGGAAATACCTTCTACCATGGTTAAACCCTTCCAATATATGTCTATTCTCTTCATAACTGCACTCGTGTAGGTTAGGGATATTGTAACTGCCATTATGGCGGTTATAGAGAAGGCATCTTCACGCAGGTATCCTGGGATTGATAGGCGGAAGAGGCAGAGGCGATAGGTAAGGCGTTGCTTGAAAATTTTATTTTGAGAAAATGTGAATGATTGAATTTCTTAAATAAATAAAATGTTATTTCTTACTCTAAGCGCGCAGCGAGCGAAGCTTCGCGAATTCTTGGAATTTAATAAAAACGTTTTTTGTAGCCACTTTCTTTTTAATTATGTTGATGTTTCTATAAAAGTTGTTTCTTTTTACACAGTGTAGTTTGCTTTGCGATGTTGAACTTTGTTAAATTAGATTTTTCAGAAACAACACGATTTATATATGTGAAACAACTGTTTCAAAGCCTGTGTTAGAAGCAGTTAAGTTTTAAATATAATCGACTCTTGGCAAAAGGTTTGCCTATCATATTGTGGGATTCAGTATCTCCGGCTAGTCGTGGGTGCCCTGGTTGCTCGTTTACCACTTTGGGAATACGAGTATGAAGATAAGCTTTGCTTTAAAAGCACAAAAATATGCAAATTGTACAAAACTAGTGGCTCGCCCCGGCTGCGCAATCCGTTGCGTAGCTTAAAAGATTTAAGCATACAAAGGGACATAGGGACAGAGGAAGCGACTTTGTTTCATACTATGTAGCGATGATAAATATAATGTTAATCATTCAAAAAGTCTGCGTGTTACCGTCATATTTAGATTTTGAGGTTAATTTTTTTATCGAATCAGGCATTAATTTGCTGAAATCCATTGTAAGAGATATAAAATAAGCCTTTTTTTGGCTAATTTCGCCCGAGCAGGGTAACTGTTATGGCGAGAAGTCTTCCAAATGACACATAATGTGACAACCATCATGTGTCATCCCAGTATGTCATTGAAACATTAATGTATGTTCACAGAAATTCAAGTTTATTGAAAAGAAATTGTGATATATGTACACTTAGTCAAAACATAAAAAAAAATATGGAGTACTGTTCTCAACTCTGGGCAGGGGCTTTGGTCTAGCGGTTCAGGCGTTGGACTTGACTGCATGAGGTCCCGGGTTCAAATCCCGGGTCGGGCAACAAAAAGAAAATTTGGGTTTTCCAGTTTTCTCATAAAAAATGTTGCTCGGGATTGGAAATGTGCCCGGTTGGCGATAGGCTTGCCACCTATTACAATGTGGGACTTAGTGTCTTCGGCTAGTCGTGGGTGCCCTGGTTGTACCTCTGCTTACCTCTACGGGGATACGGGCGTGAAGATACTTGCATTTAATGAAGAGCAACTCGAATTGTCAACGATCAGGCAATTACCAATCGGCTTGGTTCCTTGGCGCTGGCTCAGTGTTTTCTACCTATACAAAATTATACCAATAAATAAGAAAACGAATTCACACGCAATTATGTGCCCCTTCCGGAAATCGAACCCAAGCCTCCTGGCTTGTCGGAGGCGTTCGCCATGCGCATCAACCCCTCGGCTGCTGCGGTGGCTATAAAAACCTTTTCGGAGAAATCAACACATACCTATCTGTATATCACACAATTAGGTATCTGACCCTTTCGGAAATCAAACCCGAGCCTGGTGGCTTTTCGGTGGCGTAGGCCGTGCACGTTAACCCCTCGGCTACCGTGCAAGCTATAAAAAACCTTTTCGGAGAAGTCATTATTCATAATAATACTTAAAGTCACGAAGGGAAAAATGAAATTAAATAGAGTATGACGGATTATGTCCCCCAAAATGACTCTTGCTAGGTAATGAATATATTAAAATATTAAACCCTACTAATATCTATTACAAATGCGGAGGGGTGTATGTTTGTATGTATGTTCCGTTTTCAGAAAGTCTTTTTCAATGAACTCTGCATAAAAGAAGATTGACCTTGGAGTATAACATAAGGTACTAGTCTATTTTGATATCTAAAGAGTTTTAGATTAGAATAATGAGTGGAAAGCCCCGGAAAACAGCTAGTATCTAAAATTATTTTTTACCAATTTTATAATGAAAACAATGCTTTGAAATAAAAGATAAAATAAATCTCTTTTCTTGAATGAATATCCCTAAATTGTAGTAAGTTGTTGTGTTGTTGCGGTTGTTATAAGCAAGCAAACAAACAGACGGCTTTTTTTTTAAATAAATGCTTTAATTATCTGAACAAATCTACCGGACATCCTAATTTTTAGAGCGGCACACAGTAACAGCGAGCGCTGTTGCTATATTTGGTAAGATGATACCAATGCGGATGGGCTGCTACATAGATACATACATATATACACATACACATATACCTTTATGCCAATACCTTTAAGAGGTAGGTGGAGTGTATCAAGTGCCAAGTATCATGATCCTTACAGACCTGCCTGGCTTCCTTTACATCCGTTACTCTTTTCATACAAATACCTCGGTTTTGGAGACTCTTGAACGCATTCTTAAATAAAAACTTAGTTATTTGACTGTAAAATGTCAATCTAGGTTTCCTCGGGTCCACCACATTCATTTTGTATATCTGATTTGTCTTTTTTCATCTGTCATTCTTTAACGCAACCAAACCTAGAGAGGATGCCCTTTCTCATTTTAATACCAGCATTTTCTTTCAATCCCACTATTTCTGAGATCTCTCTGTTACAAAACCGGCCAACAAGCGATACACAGATCACCATTAGAACAACTCGGCAACTCAAATATTACATTAATCAGCGGACGATGGGGATTGCACATTCTGACGCCTAAAAATAAATGAATGCTAATAAAATAAACAAGGCATATTTATGTCACCGGCTGTCATAACTTTTAACAGCTGTTAAACCTTCATCCGTAGGAAACGAAATCACAGTCTTTTGAAGTATATTTCACCCTTTTGGCGTCACATTATGTACATTCGTAGTACGTAACGACACGGGCACGGTTCACAATTTCCATTAGGTGTTGTTGAATTCCAAACGGCCTAAATGCCGGAACGTGCGTTCCGATTTGGACTTTGCATCCAACGGGTTAAGATTGAAAGTTATTTGTAAATGAGACGTTCATTTGCGTTAGAAATGTAGCTCGCTTGCCTCGCCCTGTGTTACACATACCGTATTAGCCGAGTACGGTATCTTACTGCAATTAGCTTTTTAGGAGTGGGTGAGTCCTTATTTAATGGGTGAAAACAAATGGCGAAAAACCTAATTTCTGTAAAATATTTCACTTAGAGTCACTCGCCCGTTCCCGGACAAAGTTTAAAGTGTTAAGTGATTTATAGATAGTAAGAAGCTAACTCACAGTTAAATAAAGTGGACCGTAATCTATATTAATATAAAAGAAGGTCGTGCTAGCTACACTATTATATACCTACAACTCAGGAACGGCTTAACCGATTTTGCTGTAAATTAACGGGAGGTAACTTAGAACCAGGACAAGGACATAGGATACTTTTATCCCGTTGGTTTGTAAGGAAACTAGGAAAAACTACACTTTAGCTTTTCCCATACAAACTGAACGGGTGAAACGAAGTTCGCCGGAATAGCTAGTGTGATATGTTTTACTAAATGAAGTTAAAATTATTTGTTTGGAACAATAAAAATAAATATTAATATTTTAAATATATTCGGTATCTATTTAAGTATTTCTATGTAATAGTATCGATGACTAATAACACAAGCATATAGTTTGCTTGCTATGGGGTTAGATTCGATTTGTGTTAATTTTTAAGGGATATTGATTTATTAATTAGTATTTTTTACGATATTGGAAGGCAAACGAGCAGACGGATTTCCTAATGGTAAGAAATTCACTAACCAAAGTGCGTTGTCAACCTGAGGCTTACGAGAAACGGGAACTTACAGGAAATGTAAGTTTACCGGCTACATTATCCTCCGAAAGGAATAGATAAGGCGATGGTACCAATCCGGGCGAGTCGCTGCGAAACTCTACCATTTTGTCAGTTGACGGTGCTAGTGACGGTAAGCCTTTGCTCGGCTCTTACGAACTGCCTGTCATGAAGGCAGATGGCCTTCTGCAAAATAGCCCGGACCAACACGGAGAAGAATATAATAATAGTTATAAGTATATAATAATAGTTCCAAACAAATAATTATAACTTTAACATTAGAAAACTAACATAACTCACAAAAAATATTTTATCCTTGGAATTGAGTCTATAAACAAATTTCTTTATTAATTAATGAAGCACAATGATTCAATGTGATGCATGAATAAAAACTTAAAATTTTTAAATAGTCCTTGATCGAACCTGTCCGCCATTTGTGTCTAAGAAAAATTTCGTTCATGTCCGTTCAATAAAAGAAACTGCGTAGAAATAGAAATCGAATTCGTTTAGAAGCAATTTTGACACAGACACACACACACACACACACACACACACACACGCTCACACATAGACACACAAACATACACGCATGCACGCACGCATGCACAGCGTTTATACTAAACGATAAATCATATTTAGAAAATCTGCTGTAATATAAAAATGAATTTCTAAATGTGTTGGTAAGCGCATAGCTTCCGAGCAACTGAACCGATTAGGATAATTCTTTTTTTGTTGTGTTAGCTATTATCAGAAGAAGGTTTTTATGAAAAGAAAACCCGGGAAAAATTGCAGTGAAAATGGGAAAAACAATACTTTATTTTTGCCATACAAACTGAACTGGTGAAACGAAGTTTGCCAGGAGAGCTAGTTTGAAATAAAATTGAGGAAACGTAAAAGTATCAGAAAAATGTGGATTTTTAGTCATCACCCTTAAGGTTACTGCACACGTGCTGACTGAAGAATTTTACATATTTTAGCATAATTTATGGAGGCTCCGTGCAAATTTAAGTGGTGTTGAGGTTTCATGGTTGGTTATTGATTGGGGTCTGTTTTAATTATATTTGTTTAAATGTACCCAGTGACTTTATTACATTACTAGCTGTTCTGACGAAATTCGTTCCGCCCGTTCTGGTTGTATGGGAAAAATTAAATTGTTTTTCCTAGTTTTTTTCGCTGTTGTACAGGATAAAATGTGCCCTTTATCCTTCTCCCGGTTCTAAGCTACCTCCACATCAATTTTTAGCCTAATCGGTTTAGCCAAATAACACGACTTTCTTGTATATGTATAGATGATTCATCTTTAATAATTGTGTGTGCTCTTCGAGTTTTTATATAACGTATACGTACGTATATATATATATATAGGTTAATTTAAGTATAGATATGTCCATAGCCTCGTAGGGGTAGGGGGTACAAGGAGCAAGATTATTTTTGAATTTTGAAATTAAAATTAGAAATTGAAATTGAATATATCATTTTGGATTGAACACAATACTAAGAAATTATTAACATTTAGTTGAAAATCTATATATATATCTAAAAGAAATTCGTGTTTGTTACACTATTTATAACACAATAATCAACCGATTTGGTGAGACGAGCATAGCATAATTGTTAGGTATCACGTGCGTGAGGAAACTAGGAAAAACAACATTTTAACTTTCCCCATAAAAATTTAACGGGTGGAACAAGCTAGAAGTAATGCGCTACTACTGTGTTCAAGAGTACCTAAAATGGCATATACAATTCCAATTTCCAATTTGCATGAAATCGAGATTCAAGAGTAAGCCCACAGGGCAGCCACGATTTGCCAAAGGCAGAATTCCCACGACGTGATGGGTGGCAAACCTATTGCAAACAGTAAACTAACCAAACTGGGACAACTTTGATTTTATTGAAGAATGAAAAATATACAATTTGAGTTGCCCGACCCGGGACATTTTATTAAATCAGTCGTACCTACGGCTACGACCCGGGAGTTTTTGAAGTGAAAACTTCTTTAGCGGCGTTGCGCCCTTTTTTGGAATGGGTAAAAACATCTAAACTCGCGTCAGGACACGTGATCTGAAATTTCGTAAGACGAAAATTCGTAAGGGCGCAGGGCGCTTGCGCAAATAAGACAGCGCAGGGTGTTTTCGCGAATAAGACAGCTCAGGGCGCTTGGGCCAATGTTCGTGTTGTCATGTTTGTGTACTATAGTGCAATAAATGAATATTGTATTCTACCACATAAATGATAGTACATTCATACTGATAATTAAAGCAATTCGTGCAAAATTATTCCCTACATCCCTACATCCCGACCTCAGGTTGGCAA
>NJDC01000282.1:299111-336817 GCA_002245475.1 Calephelis virginiensis | reverse complement strand
CTTTTTGAGGTCCCAGGTTCGATCCCAGGATAGGGCAACAACAAAATTTTGAAGGTTTATATTTTTAATTTTCTAATAAAAAATAACGTTGCCCGGGATTAGATATGTGCCCGGTTGGCGATAGGCTTGCCACCTATCACATTGTGGGGTTTAGTGTCTTTGGTAGTAGTCGGGGGTTAGGGTCTAGTAGTCGTGGGTGCCTTGGTTGTGCCTCTGCTTACTTCTTCGGGGATATGGGCGTGAAGATACTGACTGGATAATTTTTTATCTTTGAAGACAGCTAAATGTTTCCAGCTTAATTCATTGGTATACAACTTTTAACACCTGCGTGTTCTAAATTGGATTTTTTTGCTAGACTTTTTAAATCTAAGTAGCAGCCAAAAATATTAACATTTTATAAAGGTTAAAGGTAACGAGTTTGTGGTTTAATTAAATGGGAAAATAACTTCGATAGTTAAGCCAAGCTTATGAGTCTGCAGATAAGAAACATGTTATTAAAAATTACTATGTATTGGCATGAAAGCTAAGACTCAATACCTTCACGCCTATATCCCCGAAGAGGTAAGAAGAAGCACAACCAGTGCACCGACGAGCAATAAGTCCCACAATGTGATAGGTGGCAATCACCAATCAATCGGGCAAATATCCAATCCGGGCAACGTTATTTTTATTAGAAAATGAAAAATATACATTTCGTATTTTTTTATTGTCCGACACGGGGATCGATCCCGATACCTCAAGAATTCAACATGGCAAATAAATTATCTAACCTTATCAATTATCACTGTTATTATTGTCTGCTAAATGAGTGGGTAATAGTTGTAACATAACAATTGGTAGGTATTGGTTTTAATAACAATTTAGAAGGTAATATAATGCTAAAAGGGACTTCATTAACCGGTTATAATGCGGGTTAAGCAAAAAAGTTTGCGGGTCGTAACTGGAGGGTGTTTTAGCTGACAAATATTTTACTTAACCGAGTGCTTAAAATTTTATATAAACTTTTAGTTTAATTCACAAATCTGCTAGAGGTGGTAATTATGCTGAACACAATCGAAACTTATTTTAGAATCTGTACTTGCTATCGTCGGCACTTGGTGGAATTCCATTGTATACACAGTTTTTTGTATTAAACACTTATACTTATCCAATTTTAAGTGTATATTGGATAAGTACAAGTGTTTACTACAAAAAAGTGTGTGAAGTTATTTTAGATATATGCTATATTTTTTTAATGAAATCACAAAAATGGGATGGTTTGTGGTCTAGCGGATCCGGTCTGCAAACTAACACAAAACTTAACACCCCAGTCTCAGGTTCGCAAAGCATCATCTATTGTGCTTATAGACGATATCTTACCATTAGGTAATACTTTTCAAACTTCATAATGAAATAAGCTTTAGATGTGTGTCATAGCGGTCCAGGTGTTGGACTTGACTTCATGAGATCCAGGGTCGATTCGATTCCTTGGTCGGGCAACAAAAAGAAAATGTGGTTTTTCCATTTTTGTAATAGCAAAAAGTTGCTCGGGATTGGATATGTGTCCGGTTGGCGATAGGCTTGTCACTTAACACATTGTGGGGACTTACTGTCTTCGGCTAGTCGTGGATTGAGCCTGGTCTGATGAGGTAGGCAGAGGCTCAACCTCTGCCTACCTCATCACGGAAATGGGCGTGAAGATACTTTACTTTTTACTTTTAACATTTTGGACATGTCAGATTAGTTGAAATATGTCAGCTCGTGATGTTTTTAGTTAACATTTTGCGACGTGTATATTAAAAGTCTGTAGGAATGGCATGTAAAAACTAATGGGGGTTCCACAAGGATTAAAACATTGGTTTGCATCCGCTTGGAAAATAGATTTAATACAAATTTTGATTTGTTTCAAACAAAGTTTCCACCAAGGTCACCTTTGTGGAAGGCGTGATAGGGGCGTGATTACAACCGTCTGGATGACGCTTAATCTGACACAACTGTATGTGTTTTGTCCCTTTCTATTACTATCGTCAAAAGGAGATAAAATTAGTAAAGTGAGTGTGTGACAAAATCACCACCAATGTCGATAATAATTTCCCAGTTTTTGGGGGTAGTTTTGTTGCTACATTTCACTTTCCACCAGGTGAGTTGTGTGTCATCATACTAAAAAGTGTCTTCACGCCCATATCCCCGAAGAGGTAGGCAGAGGTATAACCAAGGCACCCACGACTAGCCGAAGACACTAAGTCCCACAATGTGATAGGTGACAAGCCTATCGCCAACCGGGCCCATTTCCAATCCCGACCAACATTTTTTTGTTAGAAAATGGAAAAATCCAATTTTCTTTGTGTTGGCCGACCCGGGATTCGAACCCGGGACCTCATGCAGTCAAATCCAACACCCGGACCGCTAGACCACAGAGGTCATCATACTAAGCTATCATATAAATGTTATAAATGTGAAAGTTTGTACGTTTGTATATTTGTTTGTTACTCCTTCACCCAAAAACTGCTGAACCGATTTTCATGAAATATTGCACACACATAGAGGGTAACTTTGACTAACACATAGGATAGATTTATTCTGAATAAATGTCTGTATGGGACCATTAACCACGCGGTGAACGCTGCGGGCAATAGCTAGTCTTCTATAAAAAATAAAAAAAATGTAGGTGATAGTAGCAAGCGAGGCGCACATCTTACGACTGGTTGGCAGTCGTAGTACGTGTGGTAGTGGATAGGTCTAAAAAATTATATTGAGGTTTTGATATCATTTTCTTCTATCTGTGACTAAATAGTTTGGGCAAAAAGCATTTCCAAAGTGCTAAAATGTGTGTCCTGTAGCTTTTAAAATATGAGAATGATAACACTGACTGGCTTATTTATAAACACGGAGTAAAGTACTCCAAGGTTTAACCTGGTATTATTATCTTTATTATAATGTATCGCCTCTGTGGTCTAGCGGTCCGGGTGTTGGACTTGATTGCATGAGGTCCCGGGTTCGAATCCTGGGTCGGCCAACAAAAAGAAAATTGGATTTTTCCAATTTTCTAATTAAAAAAAATGTTGGTTGGGATTGGAAATGTGCTCGGTTGGCGATAGGCTTGCCACCTATCACATTGTGGGACTTAGTGTCTTCGGCTAGTCGTGGGTGCCTTGGTTGCCTACCCCTTCGGGGATATGGGCGTGAAGATACTTTTTTTTTTATTACAATGTAATACAGACTATAATATCAACTTAATCATACACCTACCCTACACCACATCCTATTTAATATTATAAATGCGAAAGTTTGTAAGTATGGATGTATGGATGTTTGTTACTCTTTCACGCTCGAATGGCTGAACGGATTTGTCTGAAATTTGGAAGACAGATAGATTGTGACCTGGATTAACATATAGGCTATTTTTAATCCCGATCGCACACCGGGTTTCTGTGAAAACGCGGGCGAAGCCGCAGACAATAACTAGTTTATTAATAAGACAGTAAAAATATTATACATGATGTGTAAAACTATGTGAAATTCCACCGAATATTGGTTTGATCGGGATCTAGTAACTAGTTATTTTTAACACGTCATAGCTCGTAAATCGCAACCACTGTTACAGGCATGTGGACTCCAAGAAATTTTATATTATCTTGTAACAGCAAGTACCAAGGAACCTTTCATTGCCGAGTCCGACTCGCACGGGGTCCCTTTTTTATTTTGGTATATTATGCATGTTAATCGGTTTCTCCGTCATTTCTGAACAGATTTAAAAAAAATATTGAGTTTACTTCAATTGCCACCAAATATTGATCTAGTGGTGGAACCTCAAAGAAATGAAAGAAAGTACTTAAGTTGTTGTGACGTCTTACTTGTTAAAATTAAAGTCATTTTTTTCTGTCGGTTTTACTGCATTTAAATTATTTAATACTTGCTTTTACCTTCAGCTTCGCTCGCATTTAAGTAATTAAAAAGTTAATTTACAAGTTACTTATAATAATATGTAATCATATGTAATCAAAAATCTAGACTCGCTTTGCATAATTCTGTGCTTATTCCAACATTATTGTATGGAAGCGAGAGTTGGGTGTGTCAGAAAGAGCATGAAACTAGTCGAAATGAGAGCATTACGGAAAATCTGTGGTGTAACGCTCGCTGACCGCATTCGTAACAGTGAGATCCGAGAAAGAGTGGGATTGAAAGAAAGTGTTGGTGTTAAAATGCGAAAGGGCATGCTCCGCTGGTTCGGTCATGTGGAAAGAATGACAGATGAAAGATTAACAAAGCAGATATACAATGCGAATGTGGATGGATGTAGGTACTCGGGCAGAACAAGGCTGACATTTCACGATCAGATCAATCGGATATTATCCGAAGGTGGTGTCAAGAGTCTCCGAAACCGGTGTGTTTGTATGAAAAGGGTTATGAATGTGAAGGAAGCAAGACAGGTTTGTCAGGATCGTGAGGTCTGGCACTTGATACTCTCTGCCAATCTTTAAGGGACTTGGCGTGAAGATTTGTGTGTATGTATGTATATGTAAAAAGTTTTATGATGATTGGGTGAGCAGTTATCGCGGGATAGTGTAACAAACTTACATTCGCATTTGTAATATTAGTAGGAATTTAAAGTGATAGAAAATTACGTCAGTTCGTGGCCTTGATAATAATAGGCATTACTATAGTCAAAAAAGCCTTGGCACGTTTGTCTCTTCGATTTGGTGATTGCATAAATAAACTTTTAGCGCTTTCCTTATAAGGATTAGAAGAAGGGGCGAGGAGAGTGACAATAATGACGATATGTCTTTACCCGGGTTTAATCTTAGCCCATTTAAGTGTTGTCTGTACCAGGTAAATCAATGGCTAACATTCCTATTGCATATATACATGGATATTCCTATATTCATACGATCTGTGGTGTAAAAATGAAAGCTCTACTACCACTACCACTCTAGGTTGTTGAGTTTAGCAGCGACTTGCCCGGATTGGTACCACCGCCTTACCTATTCCTGCCGCCATAACGTCATGACATGTTCCGGTTCGGAGGGTAAGGTAGCCGGTAAATTTCCTTTGGCTCGAGGCCTAACATCCCGGCCTCAGGTTGGCAACGCACCATTACCACCTTTGGTGTCTCTAGGCGGCGTAAATTTCTTAACATCAGGAAATCCGTCTGCTTGTTTGCCTTCGAATATCATAAAAAAAAACTGTATTACTGCTGGAGATCGCACTTCTTATAAAGACCTGTAAGGTTGCTCTGAAAACTCGATCTACTGCAAATTGTAAATCGGAATCGCATGCGTCAATTTAGGTACTCTTGAACACATTAGCGAATTATTAACATTTGGTTGATAATAATAAATTAATTATTAAACAAAAAATTATTTTATCGGATTCGTTGATTTTTTTTGGAACAGTACTGTGTTCAAGAGTACCTAAAATGACATGTCCAATTCCAATTTACATTACAATTATTTTCAAGAGTAACCCTACTGATTTTATCACAAATATTGCTGACTCACTCTAATGTACTAGCTTCTCTTTCGGAGAGTCTTCTGATGTCAACCAACAAAGTCAAAATAAATGTGAGGCCAGTATGTTAGTGAGAGTCTACAATATTTGGAAATGACATCAGTTGACAATTTTAAATTTTGATATCATGCGAATTGGAAATTGGAATCGTACATACATACTTCACGCCAAGTCCCTTACGGGGTAGGCAGAGAGTATCGAGTGCCAGACCTCACGATCCTTGGAATCGTATATGTAATTTTAGCTACTTTTGAACATAGTACTAGCGGATTATTAATATTTAGTTACAAAAAATATACAAATTCGATTTCTGCTGACAAAAATCACTCTTTTCTTATGATATTGGAAGGCGAACAAGCAGACGGATTTCCTGATAGTAAAAAATTCACGCAGACTAGAGACACCAAAGGTTGTAATGGTGCGTTGCCAATTAAAGCCGGGATGTTAGGCCTCAAGCAAAAGTAAGCTTACTGGCTATCTTACCTTCCAAACCATAACACGTCATGACGTTATGGCGGCAGGAATAGATAAGGCGGTGGTACCAATCCGAGTGAGTCGCTGCGAAACTCTACCACCTAGTCAGATGTCACGGTGTTCGTGACGGTAAGCATGTGCTCGCCTTTTACGAGCTGCCTGGCAGTAAGGCAGATGGTCTGTTCTGCAAAGGAGCCTGGACCAACGCGGATCACTTGTCGGATCTTCAACAAATTTAAATGAAACTCCACTTAGCTTAAGCACCTCTAATAAAAATAATCAGCTAAATTAGTTTATCCATTACAAAGTTCTAAGGTAAATAAAAAAGCGCAATCTAACTGAGAACTCCCCCTTTTTTGAAAATAACAAATGAATGTAGAAATGCGGTTGGATTGTAGTCTATATGTCAAAGTGTCAAGTTGCCGTTCCAGAACAAATGAGTTGTTGGCTGCTAGATCTTTTTTTCTGTTTGCAATTTAATTCTACTGTCTGCAACAAGATGACAACTATAATTTGTTGTCTTTATTAAGTTAGCCGATGAACATGATTTTAAGTAAATGAAACTTTGTATAGTGATAGTTTGAAACTTTTTGGGGTTGAAGGGTAAAAAAGAAGGCGAATTTCATGATGGTAATAATTTTAATGCAATAGACCTCCTAAAAATCGACTTTAATTTTAATGTTAGATTGTTTAAAAACAAGTAACTACAAGTTTTCCCCGTTGGTTCGGGCTCCTTCCTGCCAGGCAGCTCGGAAAAGGCTAGCGTAGGCTTACCGTCACTAGCACCATGATATTATCTTACTAGGTGGTAAAGTTTCGCAGCGACTCGTCCAGATTGGTACCACCGTTTTACAGATACCTGTCGCTATAACATCACTAGGTACTTGCGATAGATGTGTTCCAGTTCGGAGAGTAAGGTAGCCGCTAAATTAACTTTTGCTCTAGCCATTATTAATCCCGGCCTCAGCTTGGCACCATTACAATCTTTGGTGTGCCTAAGTAGCGTGAATGTCTTACCGTCAGGCAATCCGTTCCGCTTCCACTTGTAAGCCTTCCAATATCATAAAAAATATACTCCACATTTGTATCAAGTTGGTTGAAAATAATAGTATAAGTTATACAATATCAAATCCTATAGCAGAGGTTTCTACATTGGAGTAAATCCTCACATACCAGCTCAACAACATCCAGCTGAAAGTTTTACAACACTTAAAAGGATTAAAACGCTTATCGCAACTTTCTTGTTCATCCTTTTAAAGGGCTTTAACTTTGTCTCCAATTCACATGATGTATTCGAAATTATTTCGACCTTTGTACAGAAGCGATGTATCCTTTTATTTTGTTAATAGCACAGAAAAGTAAACATACATTTAAAAATAACTGCAGGCTTGTTATGCAAAGGAAGTTCCATACAATACAATACAATACAATAACTCTTTATACACCAAATACAAAGAAATTACAAATACATTAAAATAACTTAAACTAAGAAGATACACAAAAGTGGCCTTATCGTCGGCAGCGATCTCTTCTAGGCAACCATGGAACAAGAAAAATTTTCAAGTACCATAAAATTTACTAGACGTAATAAATGGGTAGATCTAAACTATATATAGACTAGCCGATCTGCCAAACTTTATAGCGCTTGACATTGATATATAATAAATATTTCTGGACAAGTTACACAAATTGAATCTAGCCCCAAAGTAAGCGAGTTACATGCTTGTTAACGCTTGTTTGCCTTAATCATGATATTAAGGCATAATAAAAGTACACAAGAAATAAAGGAGTTTACTCGATTTTCCAGGTTTCTATCATCAGATTCTGACTTGGTGGCAATAGCAGCACTTTGTAAGTAAGCTCTTTAAAATACAAAATCATGTTTTAAAATTAGTTGATAAATGACAGAGAAATCTATTAACGCAGATTTCTATATAAAAGAACTAGCGGCCTGCCCTGGCTTCGCACGGGTGTGAAATATACGTATAAACCTTACTCTTCAAACACTTTATCTGCTAAAAAAGCCGCATCAAAATCCGTTGCGTAGTTTTTAAGATTTAAGCATACAAAGGACACAGGGAGAGAAGAAGCGACTTTGTTTTGTACTATGTAGTGAAGTCGTATTAGTTACACTATTTGTAACTCAAGAACGGCTGAACCGATTTGGCTGAAAATTAATGGAAAGGGAGCTTAAAACCAGGCAACGGACATAGAATACTTTTTATCCCGTTTGATTGCGAGGAAAAAAATACCTATACAAACTAAACGAGTGCAACGAAGTACAGCCGTAACAGCTAGTAAAGAAATAAAATTATGTCGAATATAACGTTTTCCTTAAATCAAAAGAAATACGCGTTGCCTATAGACATCGCCAATTTGAGACTGGGATAAAAGTAAAAGTAAAGTATCTTCACGCCCATATACTGGAAGAGGTAGTCAGAGACACAACCAGGTCACCCGCGACTAGCCGAAGACACTTAATCGAACAATAAGAAAGGTGGCAAGCCTACCGCAACCTGGGCACATATGCAATCCCGGGCAACATTATTTTTATTAGTAAATTGAAAATGCACACTTTCTATTTTTTTTTGCCCGACCAGGGGATCGAACCCGGGACCGGGAGTGAAGATAGTTCCAATCTCAGTTAAACTAGGTTTAGAAGCCGTGCAACCTTTTCCTCTTCTTGCCACTACAATTTCTGTGCTCACCTCTGTTGTGCTTTTATTTGGAGGATAGAAATGCTGGTTCTTGTAAACTGCTAGCATTAAAGGGTACTCGGATCTTTGTTATAAATCAGCGAAGAAATACCCGTCTACGTAATGTAAGAATGTCACAATGTTAAGTTGGGGTCCACAACAAATGAGTTGTTGCGTAAAAGATCTTTTTTCCTTCTACAATCTCATTTCCACAGCTGTTCAGAATTTTTATTTTAAACACATACATATCTTCACGCCAAGTACCTTACGAGGTAGGCAGAGAGTATCGAGTGCCAGACCTAACGATCCTGACAAACCTGTCTTGCTTCCTTCACATTCATTACCCGTTTCATACAAACACGCCGGTTTCGGAGACTCTTGACACCACCTTCGGATAATATCCGATTGATCTGATCGTGAAATGTCAGCCTTGTTCTCCCCGGGTACTTACATCCACCCACATTCGCATTGTTTATCTGCTTTGTTCAGTCATCTTTCATCTGTCATTCTTTCCACATGACCGAGCATGCCCTTTCGCATTTTAACACCAACACTTTCTTTCAATCCCACTCTTTCTCGGATCTCACTGTTACGAATGCGGTCAGCGACCATTACACCACAGATTTTCCGTAGTGCTCTCATTTCGACCGCATTTATCCTACTTTCATGCTCTTTCTGACTTATCCAACTCTCGCTTCCATACAATCAAGTTGGAAAAGGCACAGAATTATGCAAAGCGAGTCTAGCGTTTTGACTCAAAACCTCGCTTTGGAATAGCTTACCCAACGCTCCATTCACACTATTCCCTGCACTCACTCTCCTCTCTACATCCGCGGTGTACCTTCCATCCCTGCTAAAAGCACAACCAAGATATACAATTTCATTCACTTGTTCCAGCACTACATCATCAACCAAAACTCTTACATCCGTTCGGGCTACGTCTCTTTCAAACACCATTATTTTGGTTTTCACCGCATTCAAATGCAAGCCCCTTTCTTTACAATCTCCTTTCATATTTGTGACCAGTGTTTGCAGCTCAGATGGTGTAGAGCCCAAAAGTACAGCATCATCTGCATAAAGCAGGTGGTTCACCACTTGGTCACCCATACGCATTCCTACATTCAATGATCTTAACCTTTGAAGACATTTGTCCAAATATAAGATAAACAAGCGTGCTGACAACACACAACCCTGCTTGACGCCAATATTAACATCAAACCAATGCGATATGTTGCCGTCCACCCACTTACAGTCTAAATACATTGACTGCACCGCACGCAGCAGGGACCCGACTATCCCATAATCTGGCAAAATGTCCCAAAGTTCCTTACGAACAACCCTATCAAACGCTTTTTCGAGATCCACAAAACCGCAGAAAACCTTCTGACCCACAGCCAGATGCTTCTCTACAATGTTGCGGAGCGAAAACACTTGATCCGTACATCCTCTTCCAGACCTGAAACTCACAGCCTCCCAAAATTTTCCATCGGACATCCCTTGCATCCTCCTTTCAACTATTTTTCCATACATTTTTGATGCTAAACTGATCAAACTAATGGCCCTGTAACTTTTACAGTCCATGCGTGAACCCTTGCCTTTATACAAGGGTTCGATGACCTGCCGGTCTTCTAACATTTGTTACAAAGAACCCAGAAAGGTTAGGGTTTAAGATGATAGAAAGGATTAATAAATAAAAAAATACAATACCGCTGAGTTTTTTTCGCCGTATCTTCTAAATGAGTGGCTGGATCAGGCAACAAAAAAATGGAAAATTTTCAATTTTCTAATAAAAATAACGTTGCTCGGTATAGGATATGTACCCAATTGGTGATAGGCTTGCCACCTATTACGTTGAGGGACTTAGTGTATTCGGCTAGTCGTGGGTGCCCTGGTTGTGCATTTCCTCTCTCTTCGGAGATATGAGCGTGAATATAATTTTTAATTTATGAGCGGTAAATATTCAAAATACCAAAACCGATTTCAATATTAATTCGTCCAAGTACAAAAAATTTAATAAACCACAATTTCCCTGGGATTCCATCATCAGATCCAGACTTGGTGGCAACAAGAAGAGAGAGCTATCAATGTCGAGCGGTATAAAGTTGGTCAGGTCGGCTAGTCAAGCCACTAAAGACGTGTCAATAACTGGAGCACGTCGCGTTCACCACCACTAGTGTTATCTTAATATATATAAATTACGTGTCACGTTGTTTGTCCGCGATGGACTCCTAAACTACTTAACCGATTTCAATCAAATTGGCACACCGTATGCAGTTTGATCCAACTTGAAAGATAGGACAGCTTACATTTATGATCCAAAAATTATCATCCGAGCGCAGCCGGAACAGGCAGCTAGTTATAATATATAAAGCTATTTAAATTTATATGAGCACAACACTAGTGACGTCACATCATTATTTTGCAAAATTCGAATAAAAGTTGTCGAGTAAATTGTAAATTTACTTACATTTAATATATCCATATTTAATAATAGCACGCTTTTACTTAATTATTATAAGTTAGATATCCTAAGCACACTGCAAAGGCATTGGCTCCAACATCGGCTAGTCTAGCTTCGCACGATTATGAAATATACGTATAAACCTTCCTCTTCAATCACTGTATAAAAATATTCACGCCATGTCCCTTACGGGGAGGCAGATGACATCGAGTGCCGGACCTCACGAACCTGACAAACTTGTCTAACTTCCTTCACATTCATTACCTCTTTCATACAAACACGCCGGTTTGAATCTTGACAACACCCTCGGATAATATCCAAGTGATCTAATCGTGGAGTGTCAACCACTATCTCTTTATCTATTAAAAAAACCGCATTAAAATCTGTTAAGTAGTTTTAAAGATTTAAGCATACAAAAGGGCATAGGGAGAAAGGAAGCGACTTTCTTTATACTGTGTAGTGATGTTATAGTTTAGATCTGTCAACTTATTACGTCTAGCCTACTTCCTTTGCACAATACGCCTTTAGTTTTATTATTTATTATATTTATTACTGTACATTTATTATATGTTTTATTTATAGTTATGTTTTTATATGTATGTTGCCTTGTTGGTCGAGTGGCGAGCGTACATGCCTAACTACATCGACCAACCGCGAGGCTCGGGTTCGATGCCCGACGGAAATTTGTGTGATGAACATTTAGATGTTTGCATTTCCGGGACTAGGTGTTCATTAAAATTATTCTTGTATCTATTTAAGTATTTCTATGTATTAGAATCGTTGACTAACACCCATAACACAAGCTTATAATTTGCTTACTTTGGGGTTAGATTCAATTTGCTTAACTTGTCCAGAGATATTTATTTGTTTATGTTTACTTTTTGTGCTTAAGCAAAATAAAAGGATACATCTCCTCCCTACAAAGGTCGAAATAATTTCGAATACATCATGTGAATTGGAGTCAAAGCTAAAGCCCTTTAGAGGGATGAACAAGAAAGTTGCGATAAGCGTTTTAATCCTCTTAAGTGTTGTAAAACTTTCAGCTGGGTGTTGTTGAGCTGGAATGTGAGGAGTTACTCCAATGTAGAAATCCTCTGCTATAGGATTTGATATTGTATAAGTTATAACGTCTTATGCTTATTTTCAACTAACTTGATAGAAATGAGGAGGATATTTTTTTAATGATATTGGAAGGCAAACAAGCAGACTGATTTCCTGATGGTAAGAAATTCACGACGTCTCCAGATACCAAAAGCGGTAATGGTGCGTTGACAATCTATAGTCGGGATGTTAGGCTTCGAGCAAAAGTAAGCTCGGCTTACCTTTCTTATCCTCCGAACCGGAACACGTTAATGCCAAACACTCACGTTATGTTGGCAGGTATAGGACCAACAAATCCGGACAATGCGCTGCCAAACTTAGCCACCTAGTCAGATGTCATGGTCCTAGTGACGGTAAGCCTATGCACGAGTTGCCAACCCAAGGCCGAGATGTTAAGCCTTGAGCAAAAGAAAGTTTACCGGCTATATTATCCTAACCGGAACACGTTAAAGGTAAGCACTGACGTTATGACTGCAGTAGTAGGTAAGGCGTTGGTAGTAATCTGGACGAGTTGCTGCGAAACTCTACCATCTAGTCAGATGAACGATGTTAGTGACGATAATCCGATGCTCGCCTTTTACGAGATGCCTGTTAGGAAGGCAGATTGTCTATTCTGCAAAGGAGTCCAGACCACCACAATAACATTTAATTCTGATTTGTATTTATAATATACCCCCGACAGAAAACGAAGGGTGTTTAATAAGTTTGACGTATTTGTGTGTGTCTGTCTGTCTGTGACATCATAACTTTTGAACGGATGTACCGATTTCGATCCGGATTTTTTGTTTGAAAGCTGACATGATCGAAATGGTTTATAGTTCATTACAAGAAGTTTTTGTTGGGGATTTGTTGAACATTTTCGATTTTATTGATAAATTTTAAGGAAATAAAGAATTTCGCCTCAGACAAGAGTTGAACCTGCAACCTTTCGTTACTTCTGTACAAACTACCAGCGGGTAAACTTATGGATTACGTTTCGTTGATTATAGGAACCGGCTATAAGTAGATACGTTTCCTGATTACTCTAAGTCATCTGGATCGATTTGGAAAATTGGACGTAAAGTAAAAGTAAAGTATCTTTACAATCATATCCCCGAAGAGGTAGACAGAGGCAAAACCAGGGCACCCGCAAGTAGCCGTAGACACTAAGTCCCACAATGAGATAGGTGGCAAACCTATCGCCAACCGGGTACATGTCCAATCTCGAATCAACGTTATTTTATTAGAAAATTAGAAATACACATTTACTGATTTTTGTGTTGCCCGACTCGGGGATCGAACCCGGGATTCAAGAAGTAAATTCCGAGACCGAACCGGACCACAGACGCGATAAATTAATCTTTTGATTGAAAGGGTGTTATCGAGGTCATCAAGCTAACATAATTACTTGTCTTTTGAGTTAAAAGTGTTATCTTTTAGATAAAAATTAAATCCTATTTTCTTTGGTCTTCGGCATCACGCGCGAAAGGATAGATTTTCCAAGAGTTGGTGTTAGTTGTTGTTGTAGTTAAGGTTGTTTTAAAAAAAATACTGAAGGAATTCATG
The DNA here is from genome assembly GCA_002245475.1 of Calephelis virginiensis. NCBI lineage: Eukaryota > Metazoa > Arthropoda > Insecta > Lepidoptera > Riodinidae > Calephelis > Calephelis virginiensis. The sequence continues at coordinate 323,053 of NJDC01000282.1, read as the reverse complement.
ACGAGGACAGGACAACGTCTGACGACGTAACTAGTTCTGTATAAAAATGATTCCCCATTTCGCTTGGTGGGCATTACGCGTGAACGAATGAACCAATTTTGGTAATACTTTTTTTGTTCTTCTCCTGACAACAACTAACATAGTTGTTAGTGACATTTAGTTGACAATAACTAAATGTCACTAAGAATATACATATAAGGTCATTTTAAAATAGGATTTCATATTATTATACAGTTTCCACTTTCAGGTGAGTAGGACACCACACAAAAAACCTTTTAATTATAAACTAACTAAATATTTAAATATTAAGTAATAATATTAATAGTAATTAAATCACCAAATAAAATAAAACATGAAGCAGTACATCTTCTCACAAGTCGGTTCAAATTCTAATCATTAACGATTACTGACATTAATTCACAACGGACAAGCAAGAAATGACGTATGATAAACCTACTAAAGTAAAATATACCTAATGGGCCGTAATGCTTACAAGGAATAGCGTACATACTTTGGCCGTATTATATGCTAGAAGATGCCACAGATAAAGCAAAACGTTATTCTACAGAATAGTTAATCCAAGAATTGATACACGGAGAATAGAGCTCATGAAACGTAAGTTGAGGTATACGAGAGTAAATGTAAGGGATAACTTTATCACTGGTATAGCTATTCTCAGATAAAGACGATGTTGGTGAAATTATTTATAAGTATTAGAAGGACAGTATTAAAAAATATCATCAATGTGCTAGCTTCCGAAGTATGTTAAGAAAGATGAATAAAACAGTAATTATTTTTACTTAAATAATTTTTGTATTTTTCCATAAACCTTTCCATGATGTTGATTTTATTTTGATAGATGCAATTTTTACCTTTTAAATATTTTTTTTACATCTGTAGGGCCTGCCTGTCCAGCGAAATCTTTTGGCAGAGGTATCCACAAGATTTAAAAATAAATAAAATGGCGGTTTTTCCGACTGGGAGGGGGCCCTCTATGTAGGGGTCCACATATCACCCATACGTCCCGTGTACCCATATGTATTTAGTCGATAAAAACAGGTGTATTTTGTAACTTTAAGTTTCGGTAGTTCGTGTCTGGACATTACTGTACATAAAAATGCATATTCATCAACGCATCACACCAAAACGGATAGACTAATTTTTCTAATTTTGTTTTGTTGTGTCAGGAGAAGGTTCCTTTAAAAAAATATATTATAATCATATAATAAGAACATAATGACGTCTGTCGGCTTGGCTAGTTCAATCTCAGAGTTAACGTGCGAGGAAAAATTAGAATGCATATTTTTGTTAACTCATCGCACATCATTTTCCAAAAAGTTCGGATAGAGATTTTTTATCTGTGACTTTTTTGATTAGTTAATTCTTTCTTCTGCGACCGGCTAAGGCTACTTTTAGGCCATGCTGCCATGTTTTCAATATCAAGTCTTTATTTCAGTCATAAGTCATTATTTACAAAGTCATTTCAGTGCTCACGTAATACTTTTTTTAACCCGGTATATTTCACGTGTGTCAGTTCGCAATGGCTTATCGGCCAGTATTGTTTAAATGGCCGTACACAAAAAGTTTGCTTATCCAGTTACAGTTGGAATGTTTTGTAAACTGTGCAACAACCGCACGCTCCAATGGAGATCCGTTTCAATTATTTCGAAACCGTTATGTTAGAGTCAGTTTCGGTGAAAATTTAACGATTTCGTGATGTATTTGCTTTCTTTTAGTGAAGGTTTTTGTATTATAGCCTCTTTTTAACAGACTTCAAAAAAGGTAGGGAGAAGATTCTCAATTCGATTTTTTTGTATGTTTGTTACGCGATTACTAGGCCAATTGCTGACCGATTTTGATGGTGCTATTTTAGAAAGATAAATCATGATTCCAAGGTGGTCCTTAGGATGGTAGGATGTTGATAAAATTTATGTGGGGCCATTTCGGGAATGTTGGCTATTTTTCGTAAAAATAATTATGAAATCGTGACGTGGTAACCAATGAAATAGTTGGAGTCGGTTTTTGCAGTTTTACTTCGCTTAGTTATGACGTATTTATTTACAAATAAGTCTAATATCGTGTGTATTTCTTTAAACGGCAGTATACCGAGTTATAGACAGTATTAAAGAATTAGACAACAAGATAAATTGATAAATTCAATAACATATTTTGTATCTATATAAATTTGTAATTTTATTCTTTTTTTGATTTTTTCTTTTTGTAATTCACGAAACCGTTCTTTTTTCTCTTTGGTAAATTTGAACCCCTATTGTAATCAACCTTTTCCTAATGATTGAGACGTTTATTATAGAATGCTATTAGGCATTAGGTTTAACCTTTATACATATTTGTTCATAAAGTTTGAATACATAAATATCTTCACTCCAATTCCTAACGAAGTAGGCAGAGAGTATCGAGTGCCAAATGTCACGAGCCTTGTAGATCTGCCTAGCTTCTTCCACATTTGTTACTCTCTTCATACAAACACGTCGGTTTTTGAAACTAAGCACCATCTTTAATATAAAAATGAATTGCTAAATGTGTTGGTACGCGAATATCTTCCGAACGACTGAACCGATTTGACTAATTCTTTTTTGTTGTGTAAGTTTTTGTTAGAAGAAGGATCTTATGACGAGAAAAACCATTAAAATTGTAGGGAAAATAGGAAAAGCAATGCTTTATTTTTGCTAATACAAACTTAACGGGTGGAATGAAGTTCGCAGGGACAGCTAGTCTTCAAAAAAAAATCGGGCAATTTGATAGTGGAATGTCAACATAGGTCTCCCCGGGTACCTATATTCATTTACTCTCGCGTTATGTATTACGGAATAATGACATTAGATATTTGTTTTGCTGCTTGTGGAAATATTTTTCGGATATCCCATAACCCATTAATAAGTGTAAAAAGATAATATGTAGCTTGTGGCCGGGAAAAGGAAACGCGAATGTTCTTCCCGGTACACAAACCCTGAGTAAACAGAGTTGTTTCCAATGGTTTACCACAATGTCCAAATTCCGTACCTACTTATTTTTAAGTATCTCGAATGTGTGCCATTTTTATTTGCTTATACGCTTTTTTATTGTGTTTGAGTATCTTTTTGGTTTGGGATTTGAATTTAACTATTATTGCTTTAGTGTTTTTGCTTCTAACATCAGTTTTTTGTATCTTTAATCGGGGATAAAGACATTGGTTTGCTTACAAGCAAATATTTTAAAAAAAAATAACGTACTTAATCATGTACCACATGCCTTAAAATATTATTTATGGTGTTATATTAAACTCTATAAAATTATTACGAGCTTTATAAATATTTTTTAAAAGTATTAATTTTCTTCTGTCATGGCGGTAGTAAAGCATCGTCCAGACGGTTGTAATCACGCCCCAATCACACCTTTCACAAAGATGACCTTGGTGGAAACTTTGTTTTGAAACAAATCAAAATTTGGGTTAAATCTACGCTCCACACGGATGCAAACCAATGTTTACAACCAATCTTTTAATCAGTGTGGAACCACTATTAGGTAACAAAAGGCAAACTGAAAGGCTACAGGATGGAATACGACAATGGCGAGCACCGATAACTAACCACTGATATCTATATCTATACATTTATACAAATAAATAAAAAATGTAGCATCGGTAAGCAAAATTAAACTAACCATTTTCACTACATTCATACAAATTATATACTGTACATATCAAAATAAATAAATAAAATTTGTGTGTCTGCTTATACAATCAGAAATACAGCAAAATTTATTTTTATATTGTTTGTCTGCCTGTTTGTTCTAGCTTATCTCTAAAACGGCTGAACCGATGTTGACAGGACTTTCACTGGCAGATAGCTGATGTAACAAGAAGTAAGTAAGGCTACTTTTTATTTCACAAACAATCGTCTCTGTGGTCTAACGGTCTAGGTGTTGGGTTTGACTTCATGACGGTCCGGGTTCGAATCCCAGCAACAAAAGGAAAATGCGAATTTTCCAATTTAAAAAAACGACGGGTTGCACTCCGGGAGTGCAGGCAGTAGTGAAAACTTGAATTTTAACGTTTTGCATATTTGATATTTTGGAATGGTTAGGGAATAATTTTGCACGAATTGCATTAATGATCAGTTTGAAAGTACTATCATTTAAGTGGTAGAATACAATATTCATTTATTGCGCTATCGTACACAAACATGACAACACGAACGTTCGCGCAAGGGCCCTGCGTCGTCTTACGAATTTTCGATCAGGTCACGTGTCCTGACGCGAGTTTAGAAGTTTTTCCCCATTCCAAAAAAGTGCGCAACGCCGCTAAAGAAGTTTGCACATCAAAAAAGTGTTGTTCGTTATTAGATATGTATTCGGTTGGCAATGGGCTTGCCTCATGTCACCTTGTGGGACTTAATATCTTTGTCTAGTCATGAGCGCCATGGGATATGGCCGTGAAGATACTTTTTCTTAGGTTTTTGTTTTTATTTTGTCATGTATGGTGAATTTGTCCGCTAATTAAAGTTTTTTTTCCCTTTTTTTATTATAAGTAAGTAAGTAAGTATTTTTATTTATTATGCTGGCAGATATACCAAACTCGGCTTAATACGCAAAAGAGCACGAGTTTTATAATAATTGTGAGACGAACTGAAATTTTAAGCACGTATTCTAAGAAAAATACAATGTAGTTTGATATTGTTTGACATTCAACATGGCCGCCGTCCCAAGATTGCGGATTTTTCCTCTAAGCCCCTTGGGTATCAAATTAAAGAGTTCAACAAGTAGAATAGGATAATTTTATGACGTCATTCTAAATCCAATATTGTGAAAATTGTTGTTTATATAACGATTCCTAGAACGTTTTTGAAGTTATACTTCTTTTGGCGCTTTAGGAAAAAATGATGAGGTTAAATTTTTACGATGCGCGCGCACACCGTCACGAAAAACCGACATGATGAAGTTAGCTATGAAGTTAGCTATAGATAACATTTTAGTTTTTAAAAAGGTTTTTATCTTATTACGCCGAAGAAGTATAACTTCTAAAGCGTGTACATAAGTACACACACACTTTTTTTTATTTCTAGCGCTTTCTCCATGCTTGGGATACATTTTTAAAAATATTTGAGAACGAAAAAGTATCACCTATGGAAGAGCGTTGTCAGCTAGCAGCAAATGTTAAGGGTTCGATTCCTGTAGTAGTAGTAGTTAGTATCTTTACGCCGGTATTCCCAAAGAGATAGCAGAGACACAGTCCCGGGCAACATTATTTTTATTAGAAAATTGAAAATACACATTTTCTATTTTTGTGCTGCCCGACCCGGGAAATCGAACCCGGGAATTTAAAAAGTCAAGCTCGACGCTGGACCGCTAGACCTCAGAGGCGAAAGATTATTACTGTAAGAAGTAAAATTCTCGTTCAGCATTTATGAAGGTTTTCGTGTTTATAAGTTTGGAGTTGGTATGTTTAAGGTTTGACGCGTCTGTGTGTGTCTACGGCATCGTAATTTTTCAACGGATGGACCGATTTTGATGATGTGGTTTTTTTATAAGATTACGTTTTTGAGATGGTGCTTAGTTACACTGAATGTAAATGCATGTTTTGATTAAACATTTCTAATGTTAGTGTTATTTAATAGTGTTATTGTGGTTCTAGAGACTAGCGTGTTAATATAAATTTTTCACATAATTAGTACCTATATATGATTATGATGATGTTATAATTAATGCGGTACTAGCGCCTTAAGATAGTTCTTAAGTTCGCTATGTTAAAAATTTCAATATTTTGCAGTTTTTATAGTTTGAAATTACTACCATGTTTTGTAGGCAGTAATTTAAACTCTTTCAAACTTTAAAAAGTACAAAATATTGGAAATCCGCAATTTAAGAACTGGGATATTCAATATTTTGTAGATTTTAAAGTTTAAAATTACTACCATGGTTCATTTGTAGTAATTTGAACTCTAAAAAATACAAAATTTTGAAAATCCGCCATGTTAAGAGTTTGAAATTACTACTTTATTCCGAAGGTAGTAATTTAAACTTTAAAAAAATACAAGATATTGACAATGGGCCATCTTAAGAATTGGGCTATCTTAGGCGCGAGTACTTTACAATAACACATTAGTATTCGCAAAACTCGCTTTTTTCAATCCAGTAAACATTTGCAGATCGCAAAAGCGACATATGATGTTTAGGAAATGCGACCCTTAGGGGTGCATAAGGGTCCAGACTTGACATCCTCGAGTAAATCCAGCTCAACAGCTAAGTTCTTCCGATGATGAGGGCATATAGTCTGAACCACTCGTGAACTTAGCCTTAGAAGTGTACTCGTAGAGTTCTGACAGCTATCGATTTTAGGATTACGGGAATCTGTTCTTTGTTTTAATTATGTTCTTGTGTCGTCTTTTTAACCAACTCTGAAAAGGAGTTGAAAAGAACTCTGGATATTAATTTCGTTGCCGACCGCCTCGTTGGTCGAGGGGTTAGCATGCATGCATGCATGGCACCGACCAACTACAAGGTTCAGTTCGATTCCCAACCGTGTTAGACATTTTGTGTGATTAACATTGAAAATGTGACGGTGTTCCCGTGTTTGGGTGTTAATTAAACTAATTCCAGTATCTTTTTAAGTATTTCTATATATTATTATTTTAGACTAATACCCATAATACAAGTGTATAATTTGCTTACTTTAAGGTTAGACCAATTCGCAAATTAAAAAAAAGGCAGTACATTTTTTTTGCCCGGTTTGGTTTCCGTATCCTATTAAAAATACGTAGCAATCGAAGTTTTAAAAATTATTTCATGTTCAGTTTTTCAATGACTAATTTTCAAAGAATGTTTTTAGGAACGAAGTTCCTTATTGCGCGTTGTGAAAGGAGGCTAGACGGAAAAAATTCTTACGAAAAGTTGTCACGACACTTTTTGCTGTAGTAAGCTATTGTAAGCTTTGCGGATTGCGAATGTTTATTTTTTTTATTTTTTTTTTAAATGTTTTTTTCATGTTTATCTGTCTCTCTCTCTATTTTTTTTATTTTTTTATTTGATTCATGTTTCTATGTCCGTCTCTCTCTATAAGAGAGATAGAGATAGAGATTACTAGAGATTGATAGAGATTGAGAGAGAGGGGGGTGAGAGAACTTCGTTCCATCCGGGTGTCCCTTGACACCTCTCAACTTTTTTTTTATTTTCTTTAATATCACGTAATATGTAGTATTAGCTTCCACTCGCGGATTTGCCTGCTTACCAATTTATATTGTTTTTATAAATTACAGTCTATATATTGTTCTGATGTATAAACTATATTCCTATAAAGTAACATACGTCCATCTATTCTCATAAACCTATGCATTTTTAATATAAATAGGATCATAGAATAAATTTGCAGGGCAGTAGTTGATGTATCAAGTACTCCAAAGAGGTAGACAGAAGCACTATCAGGGTACCCACCATACTAAATAACCACATTGTGATAGGTGGTAAGCCTATCGCCAACCGGGCACGTATCCTATCCTGGGCAAGGCAAGTTTATGAGAAAATTGATAAAACACATTTTCATTTTGATGCCCGACCCGGGGATCCAATCCGGAACTTCATAAAATTAGAGGACTGCTAGACCACAGAGACGTTTTTTTCATTGCTATCTTATCATTAAAAATGAGCTACGATCATAATAAGGAGCATAGTCTGGGTGGAACATTCGTGAACATAACCTTAAGAAGGTACTTGTTGATTTCTCACCAGTATTGATTTTAGGATAAACTGACTACGTCCTTTGTTGTAATTATGTCCTCGTAGGATCCTCGTATCCTCCTTGATACCTATAAGCTGGGGATACGTTTTATTTTGTACCATAATTTATTCTATTGGGTAAGGTTTAGTTTTATTTATATTAAGGGTCGCCAGTGTGTTATACCGGGAATTAATGAATGAATGAATGAATGAAGTAACCTTCGGATTGGATATTTATAAAATTTTTATCTTCTATCGTTCTATATATATTATCGCCTTTGTGGTCTAGTGTTCAAGGCGTTGGACTTGACTTCAGGAGATCCCGGGTTCGATTTCCGGATCGGGCGACAAAAAGAAAATGTGTTTTTTCTAATTTTCTAATACAAAAAATGTTGCTCGGGATAGGATGTGTGCCCTGTTGGCGATAAGCTTGCCACCTATCAATTATTTTACTTAGTGTCTTCGGCTAGTCATGGATGCCCTGGTTGTGCCTCTGCCTACCCCTTTCGGGATATGGGCCCGAAGATACTTTTTTTTCACATCCATATTCTAGAAGGAACAGACAGTGGTACTAGTACAATTAGAGCACCTACGTTTAGGTACTTATGTTATACTTCTTAAACATTATTTTAACAAAATGTAAGAATATTATAACTGAAAGTCGCAGCATTTTGACTACAAGCTGAGCTTATGCAGCTTTTGAAGGGTTTACATATGTGACAGTTAAATGAATTAGTTAACTTCATCTTAGCTTGAAGATAAATAGAGTACAGAAGTCCAGTAGCTTTTGACATATTTTAGTATGTCATACCATTTACATTTGGGATTTACTTTGTTATTCCCCAGGAGAAAGAGGCGTGTTATAAGTTTGGTGTCACTTTAGATGTATATGTGTGTGTTTGTGGGATCATAACTTTTAAACGGATGTAACGATTTTGATGCTGATTTTTTGTTGAGAAGCAGACGTGATCGAGATGGTTCTTAGCTGCATCACTTAAAGGTTTTGTAGGGTTAATTGATGTTTTTTTTTTATTTTATGTAATGGTCTTTTATGTTGAGTTAGGATACGAGTTTTTGAAAAAAAAAGAGGAAGTTTAGTTGGTCAAATGACTAGCGTACACGCCTAACTGCATCGACCAACCGCGAGGCTCGGGTTTGATTACCGACGGGGGCAGGCATTTGTGTGATGAACATTTAAATGTATGAATTTCCGGGTCTGGGTGTTTATTAGATTTATTCTGGTATCTATTTAAGTATTTCTATTATGTAGAATCGTTGACTAACACCCATAACACAAGCATATAATTTGCTTACTTTTGGGTTAGATTCAATTTTGTGTAACTTGTCCAGGTCCAGTATGCTCTACTCTTATATTTTTATTGTATGTTAATCGATTTCTATGCTTTATATAAAACTGGCTTTTAAAAGTATTCACTTTTTTCCAAGAGCATACTTTTGAAGCGGTGCCATAGTCTGGAAGTCTGGATCTCGTTTTCGCATTTACATACAATACGAAAATTAAAAACAAATCAGTAACCCCTTACAAAATCTCCATGAAATGAGTGAAGAATAAATCAGAGCAGCTTTCAAGAAAATATTCTGTAGCAAAATCAGGACAATGGTTAAATGATAGTAGAGCGTTGTGCAGCAATTTTCCCGGGTAGGGATCCATCTCCTTAACTATTTCTGCCTGCATAGTGAATCTGTCTTACTTCGATCTGGAGGGTAGGGTAGACTTCCATCTTGCACAATAAACCTTCTATTCCAGCCTCAGGACAGCGACGCACCCGCAACTTCTATGGTGTCTAAAGACCACGTTTGCATCTTACCATAAAAAGAGCCGTCTGTTTTTTCGCTGACTTCTAACATAAAATTAACTTATGATGCTACAGACAGACAGACACACACGCACAAACATGCACTAAACATAGCTAAACTATAACACCCCTCTTTTCCGTCGGAGTTGCAACTACTATGGAAGTATGAATGTTCCTACTAACAATGTGACTAGAATAAGATGGTGGAGTACTATGAATCTACGGATCGGACGCTGTTTTATCTATTATTGTTACCATAAATTTAGTGCTCCTTATTATCCTGTTCCGGTATATATATAGCTATATAGTGAAAATTGTTCGATTCTTTCAAAAAAATGTTGGATGGGATATCAGCTTCGGATTGACATTGCAAAATTGTTAACCAATATTAATACTAGCTTTTACCCGCGCCTTCACTAGCATTTAAGTCATTAAAAGAGAATCGACTAGCTGTAACCGGTGTCTTTGCATGATTAATTTAGAATATTATTTTAATTAAATACTTATTTATACACCACATTAATAAGGACTTTCATACATTCAACCCCTAATTCAGTTTCCTAGAATTGTAATTTCCAGATCTATAATAATAAATAATATAATCTATGTATCTACTCCTTTTTAATAAATAGTCCAAATATAAAATTTCATGTTTCTAACTTAAAAAATGACGGTCTCCCATAAAAACTTTCGACTCTTGGGGGTTGGATTTCCAAAATTCCGCCCTTAGTGAGTGTCTACTCAATAAAACGACCCTACTCAACAAATTTAACGACTGTAACTTTAACAGTTTTTGCTCGGCGATGATGAATCAGTCAGTCAGCAAATATTATTTTATAAGTAAAGATAGTATGGATAATTAATTTATAAATCAAACGAACATACAACGAAACAGACAGAAATAACAGTTAAAGTTACAATATTAAACGTTCTTTGTCACTGTAATACTATTTCTCTTCGCCCAGATGTTGAACCACTTAGCGGCTTGGACTAGTTTTATTATGAATAGCAACGGAACTAGTATTTTGTGGTTTCCCTCTGGAACTAGACGCAAATTAATGCCTCAGCTTTCAGGTTCAAATTAATGTAATGCACCCAAGTTACGTAGCTAAATTGTTCGCGTTCAGTAAATTTTGTAAGTTGTGTGGTTGGTGCATTGTATTACCTAATTGAATTTTTGATATATTCAATGTGACCCGACTCGCGATATGCTTGCAAGCTAGTGTCCGACTGAAACCGGTTTTTTTGCCGAAACCGAATCCGGACTTTCGGATTTTCCGCATTTTCAGCTGACACCAAAAAATATTTTTTTCTGTTAGAGATCAGTGAACCAGCACACGACTCTTCTGGTGGTAAGAGACAACAGTGACCTATAGACACCACCGATGTACAGGTGTAGGATGCCTTTTATTAAAATTATGTAGCTAATTTGTTCGCGTTCAGTAAATTTTTGCACGTTGAATGGTGGGTGCATTGTATTACCTAATTGAATTTTTGATATATTCCTTGTGACCCGACACGCGATATGTTTGCTACTAAAACCGGTTTTTCAGTCTTGCTCGCTCTTTAGGCTGAAATCGAAATGTAATTAAATTATAACGTATTTACATACACTTGCCACAACAATAAAATGCTGCACGTGGATGACGTGGCAGCATGATATTGGCTTAGAATCCCACTTGTTCGTTGTATATTTAGTAAAAAACTTGTTCAACGAGTGTTTATTTTTTTTTGTAGTAAGACTATAAGTATATTTTTTTAAATACCAATTTTATTTGTATTTGATAAAATTTTTGATAACGTTTAAGTAAGTTCCATTTGCAGTTTCAGTTTGGATCAGAAGCTAAAAAAAGAAAAATCAAAGTCATAAATTCGGTTTCGGTTTCGATTGGAAACCTGTTTCGGTCAGACACTATTCCAAACAACGGGATAGAATTCACTTGCATCTATAGCAATGTACGGACTGATGAAATGTATACAATTTTAATTATTAATTGCAAACCGACAGCGGGATTGGTGAGTTTTTAGGATTCAATAGTTGAATTCTGTTGTTTTAGAACAGTTAAAATGCATATAACGGATTTCCATTTCAATATTTTGTTACAAAGTGTAACGCTAAGTTGCCAACTAAAAATGTGACTTTATTTATTATATATAGGATAGATATGTTTACGATAACTTTAGAGAGTATAAAGAATATATCTACGTTTGTCATTCTTTTCATAATAATATGCAGGTTTTACCACTCTCGGATAATAAATCTGACTTATTTGGTCATGAAATGTCAACCAACGTTTGAATTGTATGTCTGTTTTGTCTGCAATTCTTTTAACATGACCTTACTACTAACTAACTGATTCAAATGACTTTAGTCATAATTATGTAAAGTGCCTTTATCCTTAACATAGGCAAATATAAAAAGGAATCTTTATTTCTTTAGATCGTCGTATCGTGATACGGATACGGACATGAAAGGAATGATAATTTTTTATACCTATTGAAGTTATACTTCTTTTGGCGCGATTGAGAAAAACGATGAGAGTGAATTTTTACGATGCGCGCGCACAACGACAGATAAATATGACAGTCTGAAGTTAGTTGCTGCCGACAGAAAAAAGCAACACCCTGAAGTTAGTTACGAACCTTTTTATATGGTATTTTTGGATTATTACGCCAAAGAAGTATAACTTCTTACGTGTGTACATGAGTACACACACTATTTTTTTTGTGTTGGCTTCGTTATTGTCTGGACAAAAATCAAGGACGACAAGCGTAGAGAACCAAAAGAAGCAAGCATTAGGACAGGGCAGCGTCTGTCGAGTCAACCAGTAGGCCATACTCGTAATTGTTAAGTGACTGCGACGCGCGACGTAAGATTTGATTGCAAATTTTTCTGAGTTGGTTTTTTTTTGCAATAAGGAATTACGGATTATGGAACAAGTACTCGGTCTCTGACAATAAGAGGTAATTGTGGCCTATAGACACTGTAGATGTTGTAGGTGCGTTGCCATCCTATGGCCGGGCCATTAGGCCAATTGTGCAAGTCTACCGGCTACGATACCCTAAACCGGAACATAACATTGTCATTGTGGTGGCACGAATAGATAAAACGGTGGATGCCTATGAAGGCAAATCGTTTATTCTAGTCACCGCAACCGGACCAATATGAGGGGAAATTTGTCTATAAGCGACGTATTATACTATATATTATACGTTACTCTACCACCAGTGGTCTTGTTGGCAATGACACATTCAATCGTTTCTGTCCTCTTGCAAGCTGCCTGACAGGACGACAATTCTATACAGGAGACCCGGACCAACGCGATGGAAAAATATTTTATCCTGTGTCCCGTGATGACTTTCGGGGTAAAGTATAAATATATAAAGATACACTGTATTGGTCCCGAAATCCTCAAAAAATAAAGGCCAAAATACCATACAGCTCATAAGAAGCGAGCCTCGGTTCGTTTGTTTTGTCACTAGTACTGTGACCGTATCTACGTTGTAGAGTTTTTGTAGGACTTGCCCGGATCGCCACCACCGCTAAAGATCCAGTGGTGGCAATTGCCATGGTCTGGTCTAAAAGTAGGATAACCAGTAAAACTAACCAAGAAAGTAAACACCCTAGCCTCTTACTGGTAACTGACCATTACCGTCTTCTGTGTCTGTATGCGACATGGTGGAGTGTGTCTATGGCAGGGACTCCATATCTTCGTTTTCTTTCCATCTCATAAAAAGAACGTTTGTTTATTTTGTTACAAAGTCAACATATAGGTTGTATGTTGTTTGGGAAAACAGTCCAATATCATTGGTAAGTGCGGCTCAAGTTATAGTGCGCGCCATAAAGTGGACCCGAAGTTGTCGGCTACGGATCGATACGCATGTATGTATCCGCGGACACACGGGCCGGACACATCGCGTGCCACCTTTAATATAAAAATATCGATTCTTCCACAAAGCCGCGTCACCGCAATCAATATGCCTTTCCGCCCCATGCCTAATTACGCCCACCCACAATCCACATCACTCAAACATCCGTAAAAAGCAACGTAATCATCCCGCCGGTAGAACCTCCATACGACCTGAAAAATGGACTGAATCATTCAAAGCGCACAGGAAAACGCTTCATTGTAAACGTTTTATTTAATTTTCCCTCCATTTACTTTTTTATAATTTCTGCTGGGCATAAAAAACGATCCGCCGCCGCAGGAAACGCACATACAAGCGAGTTTCTATGACTGGACGCACACAGGGACAGGAACACCTGTCTCGGGAACGAAAGGTGTGCTCGCGTTTGCCAGACAGAAAGGGGCATATTTAGAGTCGCGAGGTGCGAGCGAGAGGTGATGTGCGCGCGCACAGTACCGGCACGCCCGCCGCGCGTCCCGCTCGCTCAAAAGCCCGCCTGAGAGCCGTCAGTCTTTCGCGTGCATAGGTAGCGCATGCTAGTGCCGCTCTGTGCTTTACCGCGACCGACGCAGTGTTCGGAAAATTGTGCATGTGCGTTTTCCGACTAGAGCAGTGTTTGTGCTTGTGAGATGTGCTGTTGTTTTCTAGGTAATGGAAATTCTTGGAAACACCCTGTTTGTTATTTTTGTTTGGATAAAAAATATTAAGTTATGTGTATTTTGTAAAAGTTCCGTTACTTACATATTTGTAAATAAGTAATTAACCGCACAAATTCTTTGGATTGTAATTATCTAGCTGGAAACGAATTTATGGTCCGTTAGTCGTTCGCGCCGCTCAGATAAGCCTAATAAACTATGCGACATTGCACATGAACGTGGTGTGATATTAGATCGCGTACTTATTTATTATAAACAATGTACAAATGGACAATCTCATTCAGCACGGTACTTATTTTGTATCATAACAAGCTATGTTACAAGATCTAGTTGCGCTAAACCGTGAAAAATCTCACACATTTCTTAAAAACGTTGCTCTACCATTAAAATAAATGCATTAAGTGCGATATCCTGAAAATTCAGCATTTAAACTATGTTGAGAAAATTGTGGAAGGAAAACTTAAAAGAATAATATATAATATTTCCTGTAGAAATATTAACATTTATGTAGAGTCACATAACATATTTTGGCAAGTAATAATGATACATTAGTTATAATCGCAACATTTATTTCCGAAATCTGTATTTTTTTGTTCTTAAGAAATAGTTGTCTAACTGAAATACAACTAACTCTATTTGTAAAAAAAGCTTCTAAGTACCACGACTAATGTTAAATTAGCTATACTGATACAATTTATTATACATATAAGTTATAAAAGCTTCACTTACTTACTAAATAAAGATGTTTTTATTCTTAATGAATAGTAATACAATGAGCTTTACTACGTGTGAAAAAAGCTACTAAATATTTACCTACCAATGACTAATAATACGCCAGATTGTCTGAAAGGATATATAATTTAATTTGCTAAAAGTCATAAGAGTTTTAGTAATTGTTTAAAAATATTGCAGATTAACAAAAAACGTAGAGACGATCAAAAATGTTTTTGTCGATGCAATACTTATACTAAATATTTTATTGACTTGACAGCTCTACATTAATATTTCTATAAATTTATGGAAACTCGCATTTTACCAAAAAAATAAAAAGTGCGATAGAAAATAAACATACATATAATCTGAATCTGAACCTGCACTTGTGAGTTTTCTGACTTCCCACTTAGAATTTTCATCTTTTTAGTAAAGCTCGGTGAAGTTGTTAAAACCTCGGTGTTAGCAACATATTGGTTATATAAAAATACATTCCTTTCCTTTATTTTATTGTTGTAAATAAAAAATAATGTCACAAAAAAGGTTATTAATAGTTTGATGATACTAGTCAGAGTTCTCTTATATTTCACTTGATTTCATCATAATAAATGAAACGTCAAACGGATTCTGTATGCTGAGTTTTAAAAGAAATCCTCGGTTACAACATGTGTTTTGTAAAACCAGAAAAATCTTATTAACTTGGACCATACAAGTGGTACTTGTACGCGTCGATTTTGTTATAAACTGCCATCGTATCTGAATCGCGGCCTCTGTGATTAGATCGGGCGAAAAAAAAATCACCTTTCAAAATGAATCATAAAATTGTAAAATACAAAACTTGGTTCTTGGTTTTATATTTGATATAGGTAGAGTCGACACATTCTTATAATTTTATCATAGTTGGAAAAAACTGATGATGGGACAAATTGACAGGCATTAATAAATAGGTATGTACTTACTAGAATAATGATACTTCTGATTTTACAAGAAAAAATATCACAGATACGAAAATAAACCTCTTTACAAATAGACTGAGTTGTTTGTTTATAATTTTGATAGAGTCTCAGAATTTGAAAGTATTTGTATTACTAACCACTTTATTTGGTTTCATAAAATATCAACGTCATATCTATTTTGAGAAACCTTTTTAAGATGAAATTACCAATATCCGAAAACAGGTGAATATTTTATCAGTAGTTGTTTTGATGTTTATTTCAGTATGAGATTTAGAGTTTGAATGTAAGTGGCTTACAAGGAAATATTCTATCTCAATCTTTTGTGTTATTGTTTTTCCTTTTTTTCGGTACACATTAATGTCTCTTGGAAAAAGGATCGATACTAAATAAGTATTTCTGGACGATTACATAAATTGAATCTATCCTCAATGTAAGAATAATTTGCCTGTGTTATGGGTATTAGTTAACGATAATTACATAGACATAATTCAACGGATACTGAAACACATTTAACAAACCCACCTAAACTAAGAAATAAAGACATCTGGATATTCATTACACAAATCCCTCTCTTGCCAATGGAGTTAGGCACCCTTGGACCCTCTGACTCTACTGAGGAGTAGTAGAGTTTGGGATTCAGTTATAACTATTGTTAGTACAGGAAACTATAATCGTTGATGTTCCCGGTCCACTGAGTAGAATAGACCATCTGTCTCTCTTCCAGGAACCTTGTGAGGTGTAAGCATAGGTTTAATACGTCATTACCAACTAGACCACTGGTGGTAGAGTTCTGTGCAGCGACTAGGCTGGGTAGGTATCTATCGCCTAACCTATTTCTGCAGACTTAGGGCCACTTGCACGTTTCTGGGTTAAGTATTTAACACTGAGTTAGCGTCTAACTACGATTAAATCGCCTTACATTTGACAGTTTAACTTAATAGGTATTAAATGTAACCCGGGAATGTGCAAGTGGCCTTTAATGACTTTGTCCATGTTCCTGCTTGGAACATAAGGCCTAACATCTTATGGTGTCTATGGGCCAAGGTTGTCACTAACATTTGCTTGTTGTTGCCCGAATAATCGTGTAAAAAACATGCAGTCGAGTTTTTATCCTCCATTTTGGAGTTCGTTAAAAAAAGTTTTAATACATATGAAACTGATCGGCGATTATCAACGTTATTTATTTAAGTGCCCTTATGGGTGCTGAGATGTCAAATTAACTAGTCACGCACCCGGTACTTTTATTAATTGACCTCAATTAGAAATTATGTAAAAAGGTCAAATCTTTTTAACTCAATAACAAGTTGCATCTGTTGGTATCGTCTGTATGGTCTAGGGGTCCGAAGAAAAAAAAAGGAAAAGTGTATTTTAAATCTTATATATAAAATTCCCGTGTCACAATGTTAGTTACCGTACTCCTTCAAAACAGCTTTACTGATTCTCATGAAACTTTGCGATCATATTGAGTAAGTCTGAAAATCGGCAAACATCTATTTTTCGTATCATTAAGTGATAAGAGAGAATCACAGCAAAAAAAATAGCAGAACAACGTTTGCCGGGTTAGCTAGTTTTCTAATAAAAAGTAATGTTTCCGGGAATATGTGCCCGGTTGGAGATAGGTTTGCCACCATATTGTGGGATTTAGTGTCTGCGGCTAGTCGTGGATTGCCTAGTTGTGCCTCTGTTTTTTCAGGGATATGGGCGTAAATATACCTTTGAAGTCGGTTTTGTAGCAGCGTCACTGTAAATGTAAGTATTCAACAATTAAAAATAAGCGGAAAAACTGATAATAATTATGTTAAGACTGGTTTATGTCCGATACAAAATAGGTTTTATTATATTTGGAGAATTAAGTTGAAATAAATTAAATCGTGCTATTGTTTGTAAAGCAACATAACCGTGACCATTTGAAGATGTAAATACTGTTTTTTTGTATTGCAAAACGTTTAGTTTTCGTGTTTGCTTCATGATTTCATAGTTTACTTATATTTGTGCTTCAAGTTTTTTGAGTTTGTATTGTATTTTTAATTTGGAAAAAACAATTTTAGTTATAAATTAATGGTAACCGATTCTGGTAGTTAGGTTTCTTATTGATAAGAATAATTGATTATATAAAAAATTAAAAAATATTAATGGTAGTTGCTAATCTGAATTAAGATACTCTACAGCTAACAACAATTATTTTTCTGAAATAAAAAGTGTATCTTAAATTAAACTTATTCTAAATGCCAATTTCAATAACCAGTCTACAGATAGAGATAGGCCTACTAAAGTTTTGTTGCTATGATTTTTATTAATTATTGAAAACTAACTGACCTGACAAACTTCGTATCGCTTAACATTAACAGATAGTAACAGTTTTGTATGGGTTTAAGCATTGTTTTAACCCTTTTCCCTGCAACTTTTTTCTTTATAGGAACCTTCTAACTATAGTTAATATAACAAAATAAATCCAAAATTGGTCCATCTGCTCAGGCATGATGCGATGTCTACAGAAATGGAGATTCATTTTTATATATGTTGTAGATTGAAAATAATAGTGTTTGTCTGGTGGAAAGTTTTCTAAAGTAACCCTATCTCTAATCTTAGATAAGTTATCGATAATATCTGTTAGAATTTCTTAATCTCTTCTTGTCTTAATATACACGTTTTGCTTCTTAGAAGTAATAATATTGAAAGGTATTTAAAAGCCACATTGTGGTTAGCAACTGCCAACTTCCTGGTCGTATTTTAATAATAAAAACAATTACATTACTTTAAATATTATATCAATAACAATTTTATTGTTCTAGTTTTTATTTAAGCCTAGCGGCCCGCCCCGGCTCTACACGGGTATAAAATATACATATAAACCTTCCTTATTTTATAAAGGAAACCTTATCAAAATCCGTTACGTAGTTTTAAAGATTTAAACATACAAACGGACAGAGCAAGCGACTTTGTTTTTTTTCTATGTAGTGATATTTGAATAAAAATGTATTGTTAGTGTCGGCATTTAAAACAAAATCACAAAATACAAATAAATGTAACTAAATAAAACTAAATAGCACACCTCTAAAGTAACACACGAAATTCAAATCGAAGTTTTTCAAACGCCTATTCGTAGAGTCGATTTCTCATGCACTACCATTATAATGGTTTTTGTCCGTCTGTGGTTCTACACTTAGTGGTCGTAATTACCGGGTCCGTTTCAAATGATCTGTGGTACCAAGGTCTGCTATTGTGCTGGTTTCCATTGCGTCACAACATGCCAAGAACACACGTCTATCCGTGAGAGCAACTAATGGTTGCTAGTTATATTAATTGTCCGTAGATATTTTGATCGATCCACAATGTTATGAATAGTATCAGTGTTTTTGTTATGTAAGACGAAAAACTGGAACCGGTTTTTGTTTTCGTTTGTGCTACGTAGGACGTGAGTGATGAAGCTTTTCAGAGACATGATATAGCTTAAAGCTCGAATGTAGAGCTGTAGATATAAACTAGTTATAATTATATTTTTAGGAATATGCTTTGTAGATTATCTATAAATTTTAAAGAAAGAAAAAATTTCGCCCCAGACAGGATTTCCTAAAATAATTCCCTTCTTTAACATTTATAGAAAATTTATCCCAAGCACAGGGCAAGTGCTAAAATAAAAATACGTTTGTAGATTATATTTAATTTTTGGGTTTTTAATTGTTTATGTTCAATAAATGTGTAAAAAAAATCAAATATATGTCTTGCTTACTAGACCACTGGTGGTCTAGTGCTGTCCAGCGATTTGCCCGAAAAATAAGTAATGCAGTGGATAGGGATTCACTGTCTTACTTATTCTTGCCTTGCCTTGCCTATAATGACTATGACACATTTTGGTCTGACTCTGGTACTTGGTAGACTTGCTCAATAGTCAATATTTTTTTTATGATATAGGTAGGCAAACAAGCAGACGTATTTCTTGATGCTAAGAAATTCACGCTGCCTAGAGACACAAAGGCGGTAATGGTGCGTTGCCAACCTGAGGCCGGGATGTTAGGCCTCGAGCAAAAGTAAGTTTACCGGCTACCTTACCCTCCGAACCGGAACACGTCATGAAGTTATGGCGGCAGGAATAGGTAAGGCGGTGGTACCAATCCGGGCGAGTTGTTGCGAAACTCTACCATTTAGTAAATATATATGGTATCTATTTGACGCCCATATCCCCGATGAGGTAGGCAGAGGCACAACCAGGGCACCCACGACTAGCCGAATACAATCAAAAACAGATAGGTGGCAAGCCTACCGCCAACCGAGCACATGTCCAATCCCGGGCAACGTTATTTTTGCGAGTTGTTGCGAAACTCTACCATTTAGTAAATATATGTGGTATCTATATGTATAGGTATTTTTTGTGGTTTTTCCAAATTTCTAATAAGGAAAAACTTTGTTTGGGATTGGACATGTGCCCGGTTGGCGATAGGGTTGCCACTTAACACATTGTGGGGACTTAGTGTCTTCGGCTAGTCGTGGGTACCCTGATTGTGACAATTTTAAGCCGTATTACTTACGAGACCACTAATACTCTACGTATTGTGCAGTAGCTTACTCGAGTAAGGATTCACCACCCTTCCGCTGCCACAATGACTATATTATAGCCCAGCTCTGGTTCTCGATATACAGCCTAGACAAAAGACACATGTCAAATTTCGCTATAATGACTATGTCATAATAGTCCAGCTCCGGTAGTTGGTAGACATCCTAGACAAAAGACTAAGTCAAAATTTAAAATTACTGTCATCGGGCGATGAGGTCTTCACATCCCAACGCCAACAAATATATAAGCTTCAAAATTTAAACTCGCATAAAGAGTGAACTTTCATAATCATAGTAGAGTCAGCTCGGGATTCCTTCACTGAACCGTTTCAAGACGAATAGCATTTTATTCGTCTTCTCCATCAAATGTATTCAAGTAGTTAGGTACGTTTTCACTTGGAATAACTTCATTCTTTTGTTAATAAGATGGATATCGTTTTATCACTCTCAGAAATTGTTTAATTTTGATTGTTTCGGATTTATTCTTGGATTTGGGCTTTTGCTATTACTAGGTATTGTTTTGTAAAGAATTGTGTGAATAGTTTTGTCTTAATTTAAATGTGGACTAATTTTTCGTAATAAAGTTGATATTCATATCAGAAAAAATACTAGAGTAGCATTGTTTAGGAAATGTATGTGAATGAAT
This sequence comes from Calephelis virginiensis, assembly GCA_002245475.1. Taxonomy (NCBI): domain Eukaryota; kingdom Metazoa; phylum Arthropoda; class Insecta; order Lepidoptera; family Riodinidae; genus Calephelis; species Calephelis virginiensis. The sequence goes on along the minus strand of NJDC01000282.1, from coordinate 302,100 downwards.
TAATATGTAAACTAAAAATAGACATTTCGACAATCGTGGGGTCATTTAAATAATAATGTTGATATTCATATCGGAAAAAATACTAGAGTAGCATTGTTTAAGAATCGTTTGCGAATTAATTAGTATGTAAACTAATAAACTAATAACAGACATATCGACAATCGTGGGCTAATTTTAGTAGTAATCTTGATATTCGTATAAAAAAATACTAGAGCAGCATTGTTGAGTAAACGTGTATGAATTAATTAATATGTAAACTAATAATAGATAAATATCTCTGAAAAAGTACAAATCTAATCCCGAGGTTATTAAATTATGTGGTTATTTTTATTCCTATCCCAATTTAAAAAATCGGTTCTAATATTACGTACTAATATAACGTGAAATTGTGTGTTTTTTATTTGAAATCGTGTTTCATAAATTGTTCATTCACTTGACAACGAATCAGTATCATGAATTGTGTGTAGAGATTGTTAGGAGGCTAAGGACATAGGCTACTTTTAGTCCTGATATTTAAACTGGTTCCCTCGTGAAATATAACAGCTTTAACATGCGTATGTTGCCAGGGAAAATACTTAGTGCTGATTTTGTGTCGAAATCAATTTAATAAACCACGCACGTTCTACGTCTACGTCTACGTTCACTACACAAATGCTTGTCTCTACTGGGAATAAAATCTGAGCCTCGTGAATGTTTGATAGAGTTAAGTGTACACGCTAATTCCTCGACCCATAAGGTTAGACTAGTATCTTTATATATAAAACGAAGTCGTATTACAATAATCGTATTACGTATGTTACACTAATTATAACTCAAGAACGGCTAATTCAATGAAGTTAAAAATTTATGTATAGGTAGCTCAGAACCAGAAGACGGACATAGGATAACTTTTATTTCGTTTATCAGCAAGGAAACTACGAAAAACCACATTTCACTTTTCCTACACCCCTGTTTAGAGTGAAACAAAGTTCACCGGAACAGCTAGTTAGTTAGTCTATGTACAACCCCAAACTGTTGTTATATTTAGCTGTCATTAAGGTTAAGATGTTGTTAATAAAAATAACATTGCCCGGGATTGGATATGTACCCGGTCGGCGATAGGTTTGCCACCTATTACATCGTTGTAATTAGTGTCTTCGGCTAGACAGATTTTGGAGCGATTCTGTGTGCTATGTGGAGATGTGAACATAGTCGACATGTTCCACAGACCTAGCCTAAATAAAAACTAAAAATGATGACGCAATAAATGTTTAGATCGCCGGTAATTAAAAACGCTTTCCGGTCGAAATTGGGTGAGATAAAATATTTATGATTTACGATCAAAGAATATAATACACCTAAGCCTAAGAATTCACAGAGCGGTTTTTGCCCGCGCCCGCGGCTATTGCTAGCCAACAGATTCTGTAGAATGTAGATTTATATGCAAAAGTAAGAGCACATTACACGACGCGTTTTACACCCGCAGCGCCCGCGATTGGTTGCGGTTCCCGTGGCAACGGTTGCCCGTCCGTAGAATTGTACAAGTTTGCGAGCGATGATTTCAACCGTGACGGCTGTGTGACTGCACAATTTAGCGGTCTCGTGAGTTTTTAAATAAAACCGCAGTTCCGACCGCAAGCGCCGTGGGCGCAGGTAAAAACCGCTCCGTGAGTTTGTAGCCTAAACGTTTGTGGGAGGAGCTGCCGGCGATGACGTTTCTAGAACATTGCAACTTTGGCATTTTGAAGGAATATACTCATCGACAGGGAGCAAACGCAGATGTGAGACTAGTGTTACAGCTATTCGTTGATAGCTGATATTACCTGCGTCATCTGTGTAAGTCCACATGTTACTCTACCCTGCTGCATGGAACATGACAACGGCGACCATGGATGCTATGGTGGTAGAAGTAGGTGAAGACATGGTACCCATCTGGGAGACCTGGTATTCTACCACACGATAAAAGTAAGTGTATTCACACTCGACATACTTGAACTGGAAAATATAGGCATATGTTCAACTAGTGTCCCCGATTAAATTGCAAACCTATTGCCAACTAAGCCCTTGTTCAATCCTGGAGATTGTTTTTTTTTTTAAAAAAAACACATTTTGAGTTGTCCGTCCCGTCAATCGAACCCAAAACCTCTTGTTGACTATACACCGATCCACTAGACCATAGAGATGCTTAGTAAAAATTTATTAACATTAATAACGTTGGATCAGCGGTTATTTAGTTCTGTAAGCAGGTGGACGGCGGACTCATCTCAAATGGGTAAATAGACGCTATTTAGGCCAACGATGCTTCGTAGGTCTGATTCAACACTTGGGCCTGAAACTCACAAATTGAGAGGATTGTTTAGCGAGCATTTGTGAATGCATGAACACAAGGGAAGACATTTTGCTATTCCTTGCTTTTATTTATCCATATTTGTTGCTTTTTTTGCATATTAGTAACCGTTGCCATGTTCCACCCACGATATAAGATTTTTTTTTCACTAACGCGGGACCCACTTGAGCCTGCAGAACAAATACGAGTAGTAGCTTTAAGCCATTAAAATTGGTTTTGTTCTCTAGCCGTTAAAGCGTAACTATGACTCCCTATGGTACGTGTAACAAATTACATACTAGTATATTAAACATGTTTACTAGCTTCCAAAGTAAAGAATGCACCTAAATAGACGAATAAAATTTCACAAACTAGTTTGGGAGTTTCAGAGATTGTCCTATAAACAAATTACCAAAAAACTGCATACATTTCTGTATTAGTTTTTATATACAATTGCGGTTAATATCTTATTTGATGCCAATCGAAACAGATAAGATTTTTCTTTAAAAATCATTTACTTGGGTGTAGTTGAAATAGCATTACGTTGACCTGAATATACCTTTGATTTAAAGATGTTAACTGTACTGAACTCATTACAGTGTTTTCATTTTTGTAGAAATTAGTCTATAGGCGGCAATGCGAAATAGAAGCGTAAATTGTTACTTTCTTAATTAGAACTTATGA
>NJDC01000282.1:267879-284410 GCA_002245475.1 Calephelis virginiensis | reverse complement strand
TAATAACCGTGTGCTCATTCGCTGTCTTTTTCCATTATAATAAATAAAGGTATATATATCCTACTTATATTGTAAAGGCGAAAGTTTGTGAGTATGTATGGATATTTGTTACCCTTTCACGCTCGAATGGCTGAACGGATTTGTCTGAAATTTGGAACACAGATAGATTTTGACCTGGATATAGACTACTTTTAATCATGGTAGCACTACGAGTTCCTGTGAAAACACAGGTGAAGCCGCAGCCATAGCTGTTGGCTTGGTTGTACCGTATTAAGTTTTATATAAAAAACTATCTTCACGCCCATATCCCGGAAAGGGTAGGCAGAGGCACAACCAGGGCACCCATGACTAGCCGAAGACACTAAGTCCCACAATGTGATAGATGGCAAGCCCAGGGCACATATCCAATCCCGAGCAACATTTTTTTAATTAGAAAATTGGAAAACCCGAATTTTATTCTTGTTACCCGACCCGGGAATAGAACCCGAGACCTCATGCAGTCAAGTCCGACAAGTGAACTGCGGGTTCCTGTGAAAATACGGGTGTAGCCGCAGGCAACAGCTAGTACCGTATTAAGTTTAATATTATGTCTTAAAAACAGACCAACTCACTATAGAAAGATAAAAGCAACGTCCCTTATTCATAAGATTTTAGCTACAAAATACGTCCGACCTATTTTCTAACTTGTTTATTTCCCCACGAGTCGTGCTAGTCCTACTTTGAAGGGTACTTTCACGTGAATAAGCGTTACGTAAAACCCAGAGATTAAGGAAGAATAAATATTTTTCTTCCTTTCAAGAAGAAAATAACGCTTATCTTGAAGTAGTTTTGTGTGGGATACATGTGAGTAATATAAATAGTTTTTTGTGGTATTTGGACTGGCCGGGGAAGCAAAAATATTTTTGATACAAAAAAAACATACTTTATAGCATATCTTCACGCCAAGTTACTTACGGGTGAGGCAGAGGATATTGAGTGCGAAGTGTCATGATTTTTATATACTTAGCTTCATCTACAAAAAATCTGTTTTGGAATTAAAATATTTAATGACTATTATTGTGTTAATGGGTGTCATTACTATGATGTTATTAGGAATGATTCCTGCCGCTACAGAGTCAGTGCTAGCCACTGTCGTTTGCCGCTGAGCGGAAAGTTAGCTGATTTTTTAAAAACATTTTTATGACATTGGAAGGCAACCAAGCGGCCGTATTTCCTGAGGGTAAGAATATCACGCCAACTAGAGACACCAAAGTTTGTAATGGTGTGTTGCCAACCTGAGGGCGGGATATTAGACCTCGAGCAAAAGTAAGTTTACCACTTAGGTAGTTGTATGCGTGATTTCAAATCCGAACCAAAATAATTATCTCCCATTTATAGTATCTAAAGGCGACGGATATCTCTAGCCATCAGGAAACTGCCAACTTATTCGCGGGTCGGAAACCAACTGTAAAGTGACAGTTTGTGATAGGGCGTGAGTTTCGACATTAGATTTTGGTTTCGGTTAAAAAGGAATATTTGTCACCGATGATAGCGATTTCACATTTTGCTGATGCTAAATAGCACCCCGTTGGTATGTTTCCACTTTTTCTGGCATGATGGCGGTATAGTTTTTTTCAGTTTTTATTTGTTTCCTATGAGAAATTGTTCATAATATATTCTTTAAATCGCTGATAAATAAATTTGAACTTTGTTGTTGTCACTAATACATTGTCCGGTCCTAACTATGAATATAACATATTTATTTTTATGTGTTCTATTAAGTAACATAACAAAAAAAATGACAAAATTGGTCAATTTTTTCTGGCTTGACACGTGAACAAAGAAAATTCTTCGCTTCGCACGGGTATAAAATATACATATATACCTTCCTCTTCAATCACTTTTTTTTAAAAAAAACCGCATCAAACTTCGTTGCGTAGTTTTTAAGATTTAAGCATACATAGGGCTATAGGGACAAAGAAAGCGACTTTTTTAGTTAAGTACTGAAGATTATTGTTAAAATAATTCCATGAAAACATAATATTACCAATATTAGCATTTTGGAACTTCTTTTTTTTTTGGAGCTTTTTCTGTGTTCGCAATTTTTTAGAAAATTTTAAGAAAGGAAAATAAAATCACCTTACAATAATTGTGTTTGAAAAACTTCGTCTATCGCTGACGATGCACTGCTAACTTAGCTACCGAGGATTCGTTGAGGATAAATATATCTACTCTTATTAAATGAATATACTTAAAAGTAGCGCACTTGTAGCAGATATCAGTAAAAATAATTACTGTGTTTGTTTGTACTTAGAACTAAAACCATTACTTAACTATTATTTCAGGAATGTGAGCAACTTTCTTTTTCATTCAAAAGATAATAAAGTAATTAAAAAATAAATTAGTTATAAATTAAACGAATATTGCAAGTGCATGACTATTAGTTCCAGATTAAAAAAGCGAAAGTTTATTAAAGTCATTGAACGAATTTCATAGTAATGCTCTGTTTGTTGCACTTTTTCTGGTTTTAGGATTCCGTAGCGGAATGGCGTATAACAAGGAAATTAAAAATTTTCAACGAATCGAAATTCCTCTAATTGTGATGAAGCTAAGAACTATCTCGATCACGTCAGCTTATAAACAATAACAAACATATCGAAATCGGTCCGTCCGTTCAAACGTTATGATGCTACATAGACACACACAGACACGTAAATCTTATAAAATCCCTCGTTTAGCGTCATGGACTAAAAAAAGAACTTTACTGTGTTATTAAAAAAACAAAAACAAAGTTACGAGTAAAGTTAGGTTGATATTATAGTCAGATTACAGTGGAATAGAGTGTACCTTGGAGTACTTTAATTTATATTTATTAATAAGACGGTTATAGACGATATGTCTGTCTGTTCGTCCGTATGTCACCACTACTTTATTCCGAAACTATTAAAAATGTCAGGTTGGAATTTAGTATAGAATACGTAGCAATAAATGTTTTAATACAGTCGCGTGCAAGTAAATCGACTCAAGCCTCAAGTGCGCATAAAAAGTGATATAACTTAAAAATGCCTTATCTCTATATAATGTTTAACATAATTAAAGCCTAGTAATTGAGCTTTAAAATGGTGTAAGTTGCATGAAAATCGATTCAGTAGTTTAGTAAAAAAGGTTAATGCCAATGATAATGTAAAAAATTTTGAAAATTCATACAATTTCATGTAAAGATTGAGTTTTAGTTTTATCACTGTTCTATTATAGGTATATGTATAGATATTATGAAAAAGCCGAGGAAAATTTATAGGGGTATTTTGGCTCACCCAGTCAAATATCACTATCTAAAATAGATGGTTATTAAATTGTTGTCGGTTTGCTTGTTCAATTTTCCTGCAAAAACTAATGAACGGATTTCTATGTTTTGTGTACAAGCTATTACGTATACTACGTATACGTTAGCCCCTCGACCAAAGAGGCTGTTATAATAATCATACAAGCTTATAAATCATTGTTAATACTCGTATCTAAAAAGGTGGTTATCTAGACATGAACGTTCTTACGATCTAGATAAGTGGCAGTGGTTAGTAAAATAACTAGAGTGGATGAATCTCCATGATGTCATAAGCCTAGTCCTCAATTTAGAAGATCTAGGAGTTTATTTCGATGACTAACAATTTAAATGGTCCCACTACACCCACGTTTGTGCAAGAGCGTTTGTCATTTTAAACAAGAATCCGTCCAATCTAAAGTATACTCTAAGTTTTATGTTCAATGTACCATTTCTGATAATCATCACGGTGGTGTGGATTTCATTAACGAGTTTCGATACATTTAAACTTCCGCTATATTTAGCGCAGTTAATTTTAGCGGGTTTTATGTTATATGTGTATTTTCAGCGGTCAATTTAGTATAATATAAACTTATGAATTAATTGTATGTTATTAGTGTAGGGATGTGACAACACTCTCGCAGTGGCATAATCTTAAGTATCTTCATGCCTATATCCCCTAAGGGGTAGGCAGAGGCCCAACCATGGCTCCTTGACAAGCCGAAGACACTAAGTCCCATTATGTAATAGGTGGCAAGGCTATCGCCAACCGGGCACATATCCAATCCCAGGCAATTTTTTTTATTATAAAATTGGAAAAACAGATAAGTATATATCGCAGTGAAATAATGTAATCATCTATATTACTGAATATTTTAAGTGTAGTATGGTAGTCAAGCTCTACCCGTGAGATAGACAATGACTTTAGGGCTGCCACCTATACTGCTATGAAAAGTATTATAATGTTTACTACAGAAAGAAAATAAAGTATATATCATACTTTTTTCAGCATCAGCAAAATGGTTGGAGGATAAAAATAGAGCAACTGTTAATTTAAAACAAATAAGCTCTCCATTTCATTAAATTTGAGTTTTAATTGTGGTGAGGTGTATGAAGTTTTAAAAATGATTGGTACATTAAATTTTTTTAAGGTTACTAAAGTTGTGTATTTAAAAAATTAAATAAATGTAATATTTATTTTTATAAAATCTTATTTAATAGTCGTCTCAGATAAATATGATTTATTTCTTATAAATCGCTCGGGTGTTATTTGACGGTGGTGTTAAGCGTCTTCGAAATAGGCCTGTTTGTATGAAAAGAGTAATGAATGTGGAGGAAGCCAGGCAGGTCTGCCAAGATCGTGAGATTTAACACTCGATACTCTCTGTCTACCCCGTAAGAAACTGGGCATGAATATATGTAAATATGTTTGTGTCTTGTTAAAAAATTGGCAACCCTAGATGGCTTATGAGTACCAACGTTTCTTATCGCTAAAACATTAATAACTGTTCAATGTTAATTTCTCAGATAAGTAGTAACGAGTATCAAAAAGAACCTCCCTGTACTTCCTAGGTATTACATTAAGTGGTTTTGATAGCTGAAATAAAATACTAATATTTCTTTTTTTTGTTTCAGGATTTTTTCATCTGCAGAACATCGACTTGCACGAATCTGATTAAATGTGCCCAAGCGCCGAAGTAAATAAGAAACTATTCCTTGTTACGTTGAGCTCACTATACCTATAGTAGGTGTCCATTATACAACCTTCAGACGGTTCACGAGAGTTTCACAACGCGTTCTGCGCGTTGTCGAACCGCTGGTGGTGAAATCGCGTCGCGCGCGTCCCGTATCGTACCGCTGCAAACGTCAGTGCTCGCCGGAGTCGCGCGACTCGGCCGGCACGCCCCGACACAGCCGTGGACAACCTCGGCCAGAGCCCCCTCCCGGTGAAGCGGCTGCACGAAGCGCTGCAGAGTGCGCAAGTGAAGCGCCAGCGCCTTTCCCCTCCATTCCCCGCACCCCCCACATCCCTCCACCCCATCCACCAGCTGGCCGTGCACCAGCACATCAAGGTGCAGCAGAGTATAGTGCAGCAGAGCATCGTGCAGCAGCACCAATTGAACCTGGCCCACCAGTCGCTGCAGAGTCTGCAAGCGGCGCAGCAAAGTCTGCAGGCGCACGGGCTGCAGGCAGCTCAAAGCCCAGCCACGACGCAAGCCGCGCTGGTGCCACCGCAGCAACCCTCGCCGAGGCCAGCCTCGCCGCACAAGAACATGGAGCTCGCGTTGTGCCAGTCAATGGACTCCGTCAACACTGCCACCACTGAGGAAGAGGTAAATTTAACACATTATTTTCTAGGAGATTTTATTAAGGAATCTTGTTTTTTAGGTAAAATTGTTTTTTTTTTAAAAACAATTTTACCTAAAAAACCTTCACTTCAAAGTGGGATTTTAAAAATGTGTACTTAGATAGAACTAATCTAGGTATTTATTTTATCTAACTTCCTGGCAGGCAGCCCGTAAAAGGCAAGCATAGGCTTAACGTCACTAAGACCTTGACATCTAGGTGGTAGAGTTTTGCAGGGAATCGCCCGGATTGGTACTACCGCCTTACTTATTCCTGCCGCTTGCTTGCTGTTGAGTTCGGAGGGTAAGGTAGATGGTAAACTTACTTTTGATCGAGGCCTAACAATCCGGGCTCGGGTTGGCAACGCACCATTGTTACTTTGGTGTCTCTAGGCGGCGTGAATTTCTTACCAACAGGAAATCCGGCTGCTTCTTTCAATGTCATAAAAATAAAATTTAATATAAACAATCTCTGCCTTCCAATATCATAAATATGAAATACATAAAATTGTTTTTTACTGATCTATCCAAAATGCAATCCTTTGGCAACAGCGCTTTGTTAACAGTTGCAATCTTTAGCAGTGCGAATACTGTTGGAAGTAATAGACCCCTTTATCCAATTACGTGGAATGTCGAGCAAGAACGAATGGACAAGCAAGTAGACATCTTGATTTGTTTAAGGATTTCTCTGACTGTTTTAGACTCTAGGGACTATACAGTGCTTATTTTATAAATAGATAACAAAATACCCAACTAATGACTTTTATTGCAATTTATATAAGTGTATTTGTCGCCTCTGTTTTAGACTCTAGGGACTATACAGTGCTTATTTTATAAATAGATAACAAAATACCCAACTAATGACTTTTATTGCAATTTATATAAGTGTATTTGTCGCCTCTGTGGTCTAGCTTTTCGGCGTCGGACTTGACTTCTTGAGGTCCTGCGTTCTATTCCGGGTCGGGCAACAAAAAAAATTGAAAATGTGTATTTTCAATTTTCTAATTAAAATAACGTTGCCCGTGATTAGATATGTACCTAGTTCTCAATACATTTATGTATGTTAAAAAAATCTATGTATGTTTACAAAAAAATGTGATGTTCACGACATTAATACGAGGAATAAAAATAATCTAGCCGTATACAAAACTCGTCTCCATAAAATTAGTAAATCCTTTTTGGGTCAATGTATACGTTTCTACAATAAGCTACCCATCAGTATTAGAGATCTACCTTTAAATAAGTTTAAAAAATGTATAAAAGCAAAATTATGTCGAAAAGGCTATATTATACGGTCTCAGTGTATTTAGAAGATGAACATGCTTGGGAATAGAGGTTTCAATCTACCACTACAATTTGTAATGTGATTTGTTGTACCTTTTATTTAAGTTAAAGTAAGATTGTAATTTATACTTTTAATCTAGTTTATGTGGAAAGAATGACAGATGAAAGATTGACAAAGCAGATATACAATGCGAATGTGGATGGATGTAGGTACCCGGGGAGACCAAGGCTGACATTTCACGATCAGATCAATCGGATATTATCCGAGGGTGGTGTCAAGAGTCTCCGAAACCGGCGTGTTTGTATGAAAAGGGTTATTAATGTGAAGGAAGCAAGACAGGTTTCTCAGGATCGTGAGGTCTGGCACTCGATACTCTCTGCCTACCCTTTAAGGGACTTGGCGTGAAGATATGTATGTATGTAATCTAGTTTATATTGTAATTATTATTATTAGTGAAAAAAGACAAGCCCGCTGAGTTTCTTTCGCAGGATTTTCTCAGTGTGTGGCCGCGATTCCGATCCGGTGTTAGTTTAAAAAAATGTCGACGCGCACAAATACCACTTGTATGGTTCAAGTGAATAAAGATATTTCTGATTCTGATTATGATTCAATAACTAAAAATAAGCTACCTTTTCGGGGATATGAACGTGAATATTCTTTTTTTATTTAAAAACCGAAAGTCCTATTTCAAACAAAGTAGTGAACAAAGAAGTGTTAATTTACAATATATTTACAAACTTAATTTGTAATTTAAAAATGTAAAGATTTAATTGTTTTACCAATAACTGCTGCTGCTGTCATAGTTGGAGGTAATTTTTTGCTAACTTTCTACTTACTTACATACGTACTCATACAGTAATGAGTTAAGTAACACATTTTAGATATCTCTCTTCTCCGTGTTTATTAGAGTATCCGGTGTTAAGCACACCTAGCTTCCTTGCCTGATAACTCATAAAAGCACTTGTAAGTCATCGTAAATAATACCACGTCAACCCATCGCTTTATCTGTCATGGAGTTGTCTTATTCTGGTCAGGACAGTAGCTTTTAAACTTTCATGTTAGGCCACAGAACAACCCAAGGAAAATCTCTGTCCTACGTAAAATAACGTAAATGTTGAAGTCTATGGTGTCAATAGGCTACCATTAACAGAGTATTGTGATTACTTAGTATATGATTCAATTAAATGAAAAAGTTTTTGGATAACCCATCACAACATCTACAAGTAATGTAGTAGCCAAAGAGTATATAAATACTATGTAATAAGAGGCGGCACTTTCATAGATACATAGCAAACCTGAATTTGTATAAAGTTTATTTGAAAAATTATAACCCGTATAATTTGAAAGCAAGTCTAAAGGCATTCAGGTATAAGGCAACTGGTGTCATATGATTTGGGCGAATAAAAAACATAGCAAACTTATTTTTTTATACGAAAGTTGCGCCAAACTGGTAGTAGCTAAGAACCATCTCTATCGTGCCATAGACAAACTCATACACACACATACAAAAATGTCAAACTTACAACTTCACTAGTTTTCCGTCGAGGATTGAAAACACTAGAAATCGCCGATTCAGAGAAACGAACCAAAACGAAATACACGTATTGACAATCACGTTAAAAGCACCCTAAAATAAACCGCTGCTAAAGTTAGTGCGGAAATTTAAGTAGAAACCCTTCGTGTTTGCTTTTCCTCGAGCAGATAAATCGTAAAATCGGGCGTTGTATCGCCAAGGAAAGAAAGTTGTGGAGCGTGGACTTAAGGAATAGCGATAAATTCTTCAATGTAATCCGCTTGCGAGTCGAGAAGTGGGCAGCGTTTGTGTCGAGACAAATAGACACCGCTTTGGCGCGACCCAGTCGACTGGGAAATTGTATTGTTTCCTCAACGTACCAGCGCGTGGGTTATAATCTTTAGTGAAGTGTACGTGTCATATACGGGGTTATTTACAAAAGACTGGCCAAATTTTAATATAAGGGTGTTAAGGCTAAAATGATTGTGCATTTCAAATATGAATTGCCAAATTGTAATATTTATATTTATAAAATTCATAAAAAATAGTTTGCGTTAATGCTGCGATTTTTTGATATAAGGGAGTTAAGGCTCAAATGATAGTGCGTTGTCAATATGAATTGCCAAATTGTAACAGGTATTTTATATTTACTTTTTTATTTTTACTTTACTTTATTTATATTTACTTTTATAAAAATTGATTAAAAATAGTTCGTGTTAATACTGCGATCGTTGCAACGGTACGTCTTGCATAGTACGAGTCATGACGTCAACAGCCAGCGCATGCGCCTGCGGTCGACTTTTAAGTTATAATAAATAAAAATACATGGTCATTTTGTAATTGCGTAATATAAAAATTATAATTTCCTTTTTTATTTGTTTTATTACATCGTAAATGGAAAGTGTTATCGCTTCCCAATCCTCTCTCAAAATTTAACTGGTCCTTTGAATGTTACCCTGTATATACAAAAAACATAAGAAAACGTTATCATTTTTTGCTGTCACACACTTTCTTTTTTTAAACTTATCACTGATTATTGTTGTTAATAAAAAAAGTATCTTCACCCCATATCCGCGAAAAGGTAGACCTAAGCACAACCAGGTCAATCACGATTAGTTGAAGACACTAAGTTCTTCAATTTTATTTTTTTCCATACAAAATTTTAGAAGCTGTTAATTTTAAGCGATAGAAAGTTTGCCGGGTTGGATGGTAAAAAGATAAAAAATAGTAATACATTAATCAGATTTGAATGTTATTAGCGCCATAATACCACTTCTGATAATAATAATAATGGTAGTTTTGTTGCGCACTCACTAAACTAATTTTAAGTTTTCGCTATCTTTTTCCAACGAAAGTAATAGAAAAAGACAAAACACTTTTAGTGCTGTACACAACATTTCTACAGACATTTAATCGATCACTCGGAAAGAGTTGATTAAAAACATCTTAATCTGACGTGTCTAAAATATTCCATCTCTTTTGTTTCTGTTTCATTTGAAAAAGATAGCATGCACCTGAAATAAGTTTAGTTTGTGAACAGCAGAAACATCATCACTGTTTGATACATGATCTCCTTATATTATCAGGATTACTAATTTGTACTTGGGTCTTCATATCCAATTCCATATTATAACATAGTTGATGAACACCCAAAGGTGGTTGCTTTGATAATAGATTTGAAAATAATTACGGTGTGAGCTTCGCTTGTCCAGTCTGTTTGGGAGACGGCTCGCTTTGATGTGAACTCGTGCGGTAAGCAAAGGGGAAGGATTATAGACAAGGCCCTTTGCTTACATAGCGTAGGTGCAATCATTCAAGCGGCTGCCTGAGGTGTGTCTAGTTTACCGTCTAGTTGTGCAATCGTCGGGGTACAGTACTACCATTTAAATTATGCGCTTCGGCTTTATAATTTTTACTCTTTTTACACTTTATACTTTTATTTTTAAATTGGCTGATCTAATCTAAATTTAAAATTATTAATTATGTGTAATAACAACTCTATATAGATATTCTTAAAACACATTCGGATTTCCGAAGCTTGACGTATATAGCCGAAGCGTATAACCTAAATAGTACCTTTCTTTATTATTATTTTTTCTTTATATTATTATTATTTCTATTAGTTATTACTAGATATGGACGTGATTTTGTTTGTGTGGGAGTTATGGTTTGAGGTGAATCCCGTGGAAAGTGGTGGAGTAGCCATGTTGTCCTGTAATCTCTTTACTCTTCTTGAGATTAGTAAAGTATCTTTACGCCCATATCCTTGAAGAGGTAGGTAGAGGCGACGACACTATGTCCCTAATGTGATGCATGGCAAGCTTATCGCCAACCGGGCACACATCCAATCCCGAGCAACATTTGATTTTATTAGAAAATTGGAAAAACAACACTTTCCTTCTGTTGTCCGACCCGGGAATCGAACCCGGGATCTCATGAAGTCAAGTTCAACACCTGGACCGCTAGACCACAGGGGCGACTTGGGATTAGTACAGATAATTAAAAAGACAAATATGTGTATATTATTTAATAGACATTGCCCCTGGCTACGCTTGGCATATAGTTTTGCCGCGGAAAATAGTTGAAATATCGAGATATGACCTTATGAAACTGCAACAAATCGATTTAATTTTCAATAAGTTAATCATCTACAAACACAAAAATTAAGTATTTTCCTTGATTCCCCTGAGACTGATCTCAAATCCAGACATGGTGGCAATTAAACCACCTCAGAAGTACTCTCTTTCAAATAAAAAAAATAAATAAATCGGTTTAGAAGTGACTAAGAAATCGACTAGCATACATAAAAATATAAACGAGTCGAACATATAAGCTCTTTTATTTAATTAAAAGTAGCCCGTTATACTCTAAAACCTTCTTTCTATGTCAGTACTTAGCTTATTATATAGTAAAAATTACCGGGCCATGAGAGAACAATATTTGGGAAACATTGAACTATAAGACTGTTATGTAGGTAGGTATAAATTCATGGTAATTCGTGGTAGTGTATGTTGGATAGGATTAAAATTAATCTACCTTTAAAATTATTTGTAATAAATTATGAAACTTACTAAACATATTAATAAATAAAATATCTATTAAAATATAAAAAAGTGCTGTGATTTTTTATCTTAAAATGTATATAAGTATTTAATTTCTTTAAATTTAATTAAATATTTGCACACCACAATGTGGTAGAATATGTTGTATTCTTAAATATCTTTGTAACAACTTTTTAACACACATACTCAGCAAATAAATAATTTTCATTTTCACTTAATTTCATTAAACTGTTTGAGTTAGTTATTAGGGTTGTATACGTTTTTCCCTCTGTGTTCTAACTTGGAAGGTTGTTAAGCCGGTTTACTTAAGAGAAAGGGGGCTATTAGTTTCAGAATTTTAACCTACCTATAACGTCTTTGGTGGCTTTAAATCACTAACAAACAACCAGTTTTTAACAGACTCCAAAAAGGAGATTCTCAATTCGATTGTTTGTTTTTTTTTTTAAATTTATTTTTTGTATGTTTATTACCCGATTAATTGGCCTATTGCAAACTAACATTGATAGTTCTCTTTGAAAAAGATAGGTCATGATTCCGAAGTGGTCCCATATTAATTTTATCATGATCTGACAAGTAGTTTTTGAGTTGTACTTGTGCATACATGTAACACTTAAAAAATACTAGACGGATGTTGGTAAAATTTATGTGTTATAAATGATGATTCGCTATTTCGAAATGATTTGCCATTTTTGAAAAAAAAAAAAACAAATCGCGACATGGTACGTACCTAATCAAAAAAATTACAGTTTTTGCAGTTTTACTGCTGATGTAAATAGGCCTTAATTTTGATAATTCTGTGTAATTAGCAAAATACAGGCTTTTTTTATCATTAATAATAGATCTCCGCAAAGTAACGCCTGATTCAATAAAATAGTTTTAATGCTCTGAATAATTATGTTAGAATATTTAGTTCTTCGTTTATACCTAAGCTAAGATATAAATGATGACATTTGAAAAAGTGTATGTTTTTCACAGTAAGGCACGGAACATAATAAATCATTGAAAGTACTGTATGGAATCTCACAATAAAAGGTCCGCTCCTTATAAGAAATATTATTGTAGGGTAAGATAGGGTTACTAACTTTTATTTACTGACGTTTATCCTCCTCGATCTAGTAATCATTTGTTTTTATAGGATTATTATTTTATACGTTACAATCAATTATGATATATGATTTATTTGTTTTTCAAATTTAGAATGTCAAAGAAATATATAACATTTTATAATGAACATTAAAATTCTAGCTGACCCTTGCTTAAAACGTAGTTCTGTGTTGGCCAGTTGACAGTAGAGTATTTTTTTATTTTCGTTAACAATCTCATTTTCTTAAATTTTGTAATATCCAGGTATTTCTTTTTGATAACAACCTTCTCCGGATAATAAGCAACACAACAAGAAAAGGTGTACCAAATTTTTTCCATTCGTTTTTTGAATGTTAAAAAAAAGTGAGCATTAAATAACTACTTTTGAAAGATACTTTATAAAGGCTTTCTAATTTTATAAATATCCGCTTTCATTTAATTCAGTCTTTTAATGAATTATTATTTAAGTATGTGATTACATTTATATGATACCAAATTAAATAAAGACTAAAAAGATGTAATATTAAAAAAATGGATAAGTAATATCGCACTACCTAATTATGCTTTTTTAGGAATGGTCTTTTTCCGTGAAAGCTGTGAATTTGTAAAATAAATAATATATAACAAAACTTTAACAAGTAATAGAAAATGATAAAAGACTTTAAACTATTTTAAATAGTTATAATTGGACGGTGGACTGATGATCTGGTAAAAGTCGCGAGGAGTCGCTGGATACAAGCGACTCGTGGCCTATATGATGATAATGTGTAATTGGAGATTCTACTATTGTGATAATAAATATTTTGTTTTATTTCTATTTATAAAAAGAAAAACTAATAATCTGACAGTAGAATCTATTTTTAACCTTGTCTAAGCCACGCTACTTCTTTATGTGTCATATTTTGTAAAATAAAGTTCATTCATTCTTTTTTGTTCATTCGTTCATTTAGATTATAAGTTGTCAGCCCTAGCGGAGGGTGCTCACGTCGACGCGACGGGCGCGGACGGCGCCACTGTGTCTGGCGCCGGGTATGGCTTTATTTCAGAACCTTTCATTGATTTACGTAAATGTGTATTTTTACTGAAAATATTTTTACTTCTACGTGTTTGCCATTTACAAGATAGCGCTTAATTGACCGAAGGTTGTTAATACGTACCTAACTCGCATTAGCTAGGTGGGTACTGGCAAAAATGATGATTGATGTCGTTTGACAGTTGACACATAGCAATAAGTTGCATTTTGATCGCTTATTGCTAGTTATTGTGTATTATACATTGTAAGCTATTTCCTTTTCGTTGCCAGTCCAAGGGACCTCATGAAGTCAAGTTTAATACAAAAGCGCTAGACCTATGAGGGGATATGTGTTAGGTTACAAATAGGTAAGGTATCTTATGCTAGCCAATATCTTAAGTTCCATATGTATCTCATTTAACATGGCAGTTTTACCTGCTACCTTTCCTACATCTACCTATCTACTACATGCTACCGATTCCTTAAACAATTCGACTACCGTTTTTAAATAAAGTTCATGACAAGATCATGTTCAATGAAGTTAATAAATATGATCTGTAATGCAAGTAGTCGGTCAACTAGACGGGCGACTAGTCGGGCGACTATTCGTCGAATCCGTCTCATGACGACAGACCAAACGCCAACAGCACCTTTAAGGTTTCATATAACTACTTTTGTTTAAGTTACTTCGCAGTTTGTGATACTTTACGCTGTCTGTCGTGTTCGAACTTTTCGTTTTTGCAAAATGAAATACTATGACACTATTTGCTAGTTGTTTTTAGTATTGTCAGCAGAATGTCTTAAGTATTGTTGGAAAGTAAATATATCAGGAACTTAGTTGGCAACTAGTTCTTAGTGACATTTTCCTTGTATTTGTTAGTGTTAAATGCTGAAATATAGTGCTTAGTTGTATTTTCATTAAAGTTGCCAGTTTCCTGATTTTCTTTTTAACATTGCTATTTGGGCTCTATTAAAGACTTGATATACTGATTTACAGGTTTTACGTATGATTGTATTTGTATGATAGTAAATCTCCTCTGTGATGTAGCGGTCCAGGTGTGTCCAGACTGCATGAGTTCTCGGCTTCGATTCCCGGGTCGGGCAACATATAGAAAATTTAGTTTTTCCAATTTTCTAATAAAAAAAAATGTTGCTCGTCGTTGAATATATGCCCCGTTGGCGATAGGCTTGCCAACTATCACATTGTGGGACTTAAGTGTCCTCGGCTAGTCGTGGCTGCCCTGGTTGTGCCTTTGCCTACATCTTCGTGGATATGGGCGTGAAGATACTTTTTTTTAGTAATATTTAACAATAATTAAATATTTTTACTAAATCATGCTTCAATGATATGACCCTGAGAAACACTTAAACCAATTTCATTGACACCACCTTAATTGCTTTTCGGAGCTAGTTTGGTATAAAATAATTTAGGCGTAGTTATACTAAAAAAAGACTCTAATTTTTGTAGCACGTTGGGATTCGAAAATTGTCTTTAAAAAGGTGGCTTATGATTTCGAGGCGGACCCATATAAATTCGATCAATATTGCTTTTTAATTTTTTGACATTCATTTATTAAATATAACTAATTCAAAACCCGCTAGTTTGATTTTGGTAAAATATGTTTTATGGGTATAAATCTACCTCGGAATCACTTAACTTCCCAATGAAGAACCATTAAAAATCTTTTAATTTTTAGCCTCGTCAGCGTAGAAGAGTTAGGATTTTTATACAAACGTTCATCCCCTATTATAATCTATTATGGGGTTGATTTAAAAAAATATATTCTGATTAAACTCGGACCTTTAGCTATATGCATATCTAAACAAAAGAAAAAAGTGATATTTAGCAAAATGTATCGGTCGAGTTTCCAATAATTGGAGATATTGAGAGATGAAATATACGAGTGCTAGAAGTTATTGTCCTTACTTACTGACTGGCTGATCGAGACGACCACTGAATTGCTAATTGGTCCTTGTGCGGTAAAAACAGAGACTCTCAAGTCAACTGCTAACGATTCTTACAATGGCGGAAAGAAATTACAAAACGATAATTGAAATTTTTCTATACATTGTTTATTGTAAGGTAGAGAAGAAGCTGCCAACCTCCTGATGGTGAGAGAAAATCATCGCTTGTATATATAGCTTATATTGTATATATAGACACTATATACATTATGTAAAGTCTATCCAAGAGAAAATAAAAGTTACATTATCGTTTGCGATCCTTTTTAAAACCATTAACCAACCAATCACTAAACAATTAGGAATGACAGTTCATTGTTAATTGTTTCGTGATTGGTTGGTTTTTATGGTTCCTAGTTAACTGTTTCGTGATTGGTTGGTTTTAAAACGACGTGATCGGAAACTGTGACGTCATTTTCTACTTATCTTGTACAGACTATACCTTTTTTACACGCTTTTTATTAGCTTCACCTGTATGTTTGTTTGTATGTTTGTTTGTAACTGACTTCTTTGGGCGCGATTTTGACCCACTTTAAACGGCCAGATTTCGTTCAAACTTTGTAGATTTATTGAGGGCCGATGACAATAAACTAATTTGATAAAATTATTCCATTTTTTAACTTGCAAAATATGATTTTTGTTAAAAAAAAAAAATCAAAAAAAAAATCAAAAAATCTTTATTCAATACTAAATGCATTAACATTTTTAAAAGAGGGTAGCGTTTCCTTTTAAATGCAACAAAGCATTTGGGTTAGGAAGCGCTGCAAATATTTTTTACAATTTTTCTTACAGTCGATAAGACAGGACTTGATGTTTATTTAAATTTCCAATAATTATCTTTAGCCGTTTTCTCTAAAATTGACAAATTTTTGTATACTAAAGAGAATTTCAATTCTACAAAACAAATTATAGTTAAAAAAAACACGCTTTTATAAAGACACGCTTTTATTAAAACACGCTTTAATAAATCG
>NJDC01000282.1:219016-266089 GCA_002245475.1 Calephelis virginiensis | reverse complement strand
GCGCACACCGTCACGAAAAACCGACATGATGAAGTTAGCTATAGATAACATTTTAGTTTTTAAAAAGATGTTTATCTTATTACGCCGAAGAAGTATAACTTCTAACGCGTGTACATAAGTACACACACACACTTTTTTTTTATGTGTATGTGGAGATGAAATAAATTATAATAAAAAACCCTTCTGCTTGATATCTTCTTAAAAATATCTTCATTCCGATATCCCCGAAGAGGAACGCAGAGTCACAACAAAGGCACACACGAGTAGCCGAAGACACCGAGTCCCACAATATGATAGGTGGCAAACCTATGGCCAATCAGGCATTTATCTGATCCCAGGTAGTATTATTTTTATTAGAAAATTGAAAAAGTAACATTTTTGTATACATTTACTATCGGTTACCCGCGGCTTTGCTCGCGTGCCAGTTAATGTATTGATAATTATAGCCCATTAATAAAGACTTTTATAAAAACTTTCAACCCTTATTTCACCCCTTTGGTGATAGAATTTCCAGAAACGCTTAAATACGTATCTGATCATTTTTAATAAGTAGCCCATAATAATATAGTTACATGTTTCAAATGAATTCGATTATACATACAAACTCTCAACCCATGTATCACTCCCTTAGGGGTAGAATTTCGTGAAACGCTAAAATACTTACTTAGTAATTTTTAATAAGTAGCCCAAAGTCAAGTTTCATATTTCTAACTTAAAAAATGACGGTCTTCCATACAAACTTTCAACCCCTTAGGGGTAGTATTTCCAAAATTCTTTCCTTAGCCCACTAACTCAATAAAATGACCCACCCATGATAACTCAATAAAATGACTCAATAAAATGTCAGTCAGGACATGTTATTTCATAAGTCTAGATTATCATCAATAAATCTGTCCATATTATCTCCCTTTAAACTTTAAAGTTTTATAGTCGAATTAATAGTATATAAATAATGAACTAACATATTCTTATTACGAAAGTGATTAATTAATTTCCACAATTTACAAGTTTCAACGTATTTAATTTGTTTTGATTACAATTATGCCGAGTTCGATATCATTTAATGAACGCTGATTAAGTTATTTAAAATGTTTGCGTTGGTATTATTTTGTTGGGCTTCTGATTTATAATGTTTCACACAAATGGCGAATTGTCAAAATGTTTTTCTATTAAATAGAAGAACATATTGATATCAAAATTTGTGTTTTTGACGAATTGAGAGTTTTTTTTTTATGATATTCGAAGGCAAACAAGCTGACGGATTTACTGATGGTAAGAAATTAACGCCGCCTAGAGACACCAAAGGTGTTAATGGTGCGTTGCCAACCTGAGACCGGGATGTTAGGCCTCGAGCAAAAGTAAGTTTACCAGCTACCTTATCCTACAGACAGGAATACGTCAACGACAAGCACAGACGTTATAGCTGCAGGAATAGCTAAGGCGGTGGTACCGATTCGAGCGAGTCGCTGTGAAACTACCAGCTAGGAAAGTAGTGGTAGCAGTTTTTTATAGTTATTTCATTTGGTGTCGGTAGTTATATAACAAAACTGGTAAATTTTGGTGACAATATGTATGATTTTGTTCAGTTAAAGTGCAAAAGTGGTACGTTTATAGGGAAAAACAAAAATGGTAGTCTGCATTTTCTTGATGCCTTCAAACTCACTCACTTTATACTCATCGAGTGAGTTTGATTTACTCATCGAGTGAGTTTGACTTGAGTTAGTGGCACGCTATAAAGATTAAGTAAGTATCTTCAGAAAAGAAAGGCGGAGACACAACCGTCGCAACCAGGACTAGCCAAATTAAATCCCACAATATGATATGTGGCAATCCTATTACCCGTTGTTTAATTTCGAAAATTAAAAACTACACGTTCTTGTTACCCGACCCGGGATCGAACCCGGGTCCTCATGATCACAAGTTCAAAACTGGACCGCTAGACCACAGAGGCGATAGAAATAAGTGTGTAAATTCAATCTAAATTCTAGTTCACCTCTGTCGTCTAGCAGTCCGGCGTCGAGCTTGATTTCTTGAGTTTCCGGGTTCGATCCTCGGGTCGGGCAACAAAAAAAAAATAAAAAATATATATAGCTTCAATTTTCTTATAAATAAAATATAACGTTGCCCGGGATTGAATATATGTGCCCCGTAGGCGATAGGCTTGCCACCCATCACATTGTGGGACTGAGTGTCTTTGGCTAGTCGTGGTTGTGCCTCTGCCTACCCCTTCAGGGATATGGGCGTGAAGATACTTTTTTCCTTCTTTTTTATTCCATACTATCTATGGTTTGTTAATCGACCGTAAATCGAAATGTGAAATGGAAACATCTCTCCATCAAACCCCACAAATGGTTTATTGGATGAAAACAGTCGTCTCAATTCGAGAAGAAATTACCCCACTTGAACTCATTCGTGAAGATACTTTGAGCGATTTTTAGAGAATTTCCTTGGAATATAGACACCTCCGTCCCGACCGCTTCAACAGTTTGTCCACCTAATTTGTTCGGTGCCGTTGGACTGTAAAAACAAATAGCGACCGCCTTTGTCCGTACCACCTGATAAAGGAGGGTATATTTACCCCCTTAGTAATAAAACTTACGCGCTAGTTGATCTGGTGTGTAACTTCACTTTTGCTTACAAAAAATGAAGTTATGAAAAGGCGCGTAACTTTTAAATAAGGGTATAGAAGTTTTTTTTTTTTACTTAATTGGAAGGCAAACAAGCAGACGGATTTCCTGATGGTAAGAAATTCGCGCCGCCTAGAGACACCTAAGGTGGTAGTGGTGCGTTGCCACTGAGGTTGGGATGTTAGGCCTCGAGCAAAAGTTAGTTTACCGGCTACCTTACCCTCCGAACCGGAACACTACGCGACGTTATGGCGGCAGGAATAGGTAAGAGCGGTGGTACCAATCCGGGCGAGTCGCTGCGAAACTCTACCAACTAGTAGAATGTCACGGTGTTAGTGACGGTAAGCCTATGCTCGCGTTTTACAAGCTGTCTGGCAGGAAGGCAGATGGTCTATTCTGCAAAGGAGCCCGGACCAACACGGGGGGAAGTTTTCGTGTTTTCGATACCATTCGATTTTTTAATGGACTTTGAAAAAAGAGGTGCGAATTCTCTAAACTCTTTAAACTGTATGTTTATTGATTTCTTCTTCATTTGAGAACCGATTTTAAAATTAATTTTTTGGTTTGAAAGAACGTACTTCCGAGGAGTGGTAATTTGCCGCCAAGTCTGAATATGATGATGTAAGTATCTTCTTTATGCTCATATCCCCGAAGAGGTAGGCGGAGGCACAAACAGGGCTCCCAAGGCTAGCCAGACACATTCCCACAAAGTGATAGGTGGTAGGGTAGGCCTATCGCCAGCCGGGCACATATTCGATTCCGGGCAACGCTATCTTTATTACAAAATTGAAAATTCACATTTTGCTATTTTGATGTTGGTCGACCCGGGGATCAAACCCGGCACCTCAAGAAGTCAAGTCCAATTCGTCATCAGATACAAACTTGCTGGCAATGGGACCACCTCAGAAATACGCTCTTTCAAATCCAAAAAATATAGAATCGGTTCAGCAATTACAGCGAAATATATAATAAAATACATAAAAAATAGGTACAGGTACCTTGTGAACAACATGAGAACTTTCTTCTTTTTTTAAGTCCGTTAAAATCATTTTTTTGTTGAAAACTTATTTTGTTTACTAAATGACGTAATTACTAAGTTTTACTCGATTTTTTGCAGTTTCACTTAAATTGTTGGAATTTACAAAAATTACGAGACAGTTGTCTGGGTATTATTTATCGAACGATTGCCGGAGCCTTTTGTCTAGTCTTATGCCAATCTTGTTTGATGTTTGAGAGAACCTTTGTAATAACTAATCGAGCTTTGTATAACCCTCTTCGCTTTGGGTTAGTCGTTCAAAACTTTTAATTAAATCCGTTAAATGATTATTGCTCTTTGATGCCGACAAAACAATTTGAGATATTGAAATTTTGCTCGCAAGTTAAGTACGTTCACCTGTTACTTCGTTCGGGTGTAAAATTATAATTTTCATATCGAAATTTTAATTTAACTGAGTTTTATTTTAGCACTTGAGCTTCAGGTGTGAGCAAGCGTATTTGATGATTAATAATAAATCATTAAGTTGGCTTATTTCCAAGTAGTAGTAGTAGTAAGTAGTAGTTTCGCAAGTAGTTGTTTTAAATGATGTTTAAAATATCTAAATCACCACACACTTCACTTCTATCTTGAGTAAGCGCTCTTAATGATTAATTATTCATAGAGTATGCTTACTTATATCATTAAGTAGGCATATTTAATGATTGTTACATCACGCGTGTTAAATTCTATCGTAATATCGAAATTTCAATTTAACTGAGTTTTCTTTTAGCATTTGAGCTTCAGGTGTGAGCAAGCGTATTTGATGATTAATAATAAATCATTAAGTTGGCTTATTTCCAAGTAGTAGTAGTAGTAAGTAGTAGTTTCGAAAGTAGTTGTGTTAAATGATGTTTAAAATATCTGAATCATCACACACTTCACTTCTATCTAGAGTAAGCGCTCTTAATGATTAATTATTCATAGAGTATGCTTATTTATATCATTGAGTAGGCATATTTAATGATTGTTACATCACGCGTGTTAAATTCTATCGTAATATCGAAATTTTAATTTAACTGAGTTTTTTTTAGCACTTGAGCTTCAGGTGTGTACAAGCGTATTTAATGATTAATAATAAATCATTAAGTTGGCTTATTTCCAAGTAGTAGTAGTAGTAAGTAGTAGTTTCGAAAGTAGTTGTTTTAAATGATGTTTAAAATATCTGAATCATCACACACTTCACTTCTATCTAGAGTAAGCGCTCTTAATGATTAAATAGTTATAGAGTACGCTTACTTATATCATTAATTAGGCATATTTAATGAGTGTTACATCACGTATGTTAACTTCTATCTTAAGTGATATCGAAATTTTAATTTAACTGAGTTTTATTTTAGCACTTGAGCTTCAGGTGTGAGTAAGCGTATTTAACGATTAATAATAAATCATTAAGCCTGCTTATTTCCATCGAAAAGTAGTTGTTTTAAATGATGTATAAAATATCTAAATCATCACACACGTTCTCTCCTATCTTGAGTAAGCGCTCTTAATGATTAATTAATCTTAGAGTACGCTTACTTATATCATTAAGTAGGCATATTTAATATTGATATATCACGCATTTTAACTTCTATCTTGAGTTAGCGCTCTTAATGATTAAAATAAAACATTAAGTAAGTTTACTTATAATATTAAGTAGGCATAAATAATTATTGATACTTACTGATATGGATTAATCAATCATAAAGTACGCTTACTTCTATCATTGAGTAGGTAAATGTAATGATTAATAATAAATCGTTACTAAAGCTTCCATCTTAGCCAGCGCACTTAATGACTAAGCTCACTTCCATCTCTTAACATAACTGATGGCATACATAACTTTTTTAAATTAATTTGTCCCTTTCTGGGTCCGGCCAAGACCTATTGGCCATGCTGCTACGTCTTCAGAACTTTTTTTCTGTTTCTCGATACGGAATGTGTACTCTAAAAAGGTTTTAATTGAAACTTATTTGGCAGTTATCAGCACCTTAAATCAAAAATACATACATATCTTCACGCCAAGTCTCTTGCAATTTAGACAAAGCAAATCAAGTGCCAAGCATCGTAATTCCTATGGACCTGCCTTGCTCTCTTCACATTCATTACTTGTTTCATGCACGTCTTAAATGATTTTGGTGACAACAACTTTTCGTTTTGCTATGCGACCTCTTTTGTACATGCAAATGATCTTAAAAAAACACATTACACGCGTCGAAACTGCTATGATAATTTCCGTTCTGAATTAGCATTTATCTCTAAAGGATCAAGGTCTGATCTCTATAATCTGTGCCGACAATCTGTTTCTCTTTGTGAGACCGGCTTAAATATTGATAGCAACCTTTCTAGGCGCGGAATTGTTGAAAGCATATTTATATGGAAATAGAGGGACCTTTTGCGTGTACAGTTTTGTACCCAAATATCTACACATGAGAATATATGAAGTAACGAGTGCCTTTTTTTGGTTAACGTAATGCCCGAGTAATCCTAAATTTATTCACTGAATAGTATTTAAGCAAATATGCAAAGCGATAAGATTAATTTTAAATTGAAAGAATTGTAATCTTTGGACAAGTCGTATACCTTCGGACACGTGTACTCTAAGGACATAATTTCGTTTTCGTGAATCGAAATATATAATTTAAAAAGGTTGGTTATACCTCTGTCTTCGGATGTATGGGTGTGAAGATACTTTGAAATAAAACAGATCGAGCTATCGAGATAAACTTGTCCAAGTGTCTGGATACTGCCTTTTTTTGGTTAACCTAATGCTAGAGTAATCTTATATTTATTCGCCGAATAATATTTAAGTGAATATGCAAAGCGATAAGATTCGTTTTACACTTACTTTAAATTCTGATACTGGTATAAGAATTTTAAAATAAAGATGAGTCGTGTATCTTCGGACAAGTGTACTATATATTTCGTTTTCGTAAATTAAAAGATGAAATTTATAAAGGTTGGTTGTGCCTCTGCCTAATCCTTCGGATACATGGGCGTGGAGATACTTAAAAAAACAGATCGAGTTATCGAGATAAACTTGTCCAAGTGTCCAGACACTTCAAAAGATTATTAATTATATTTTGAAATTGTTTTAGTTACATTTGGCAGGTTTGAATCTGTCCTTGTAGATGCTTATAAATGGTAACCCTACAAACTAAGATTTATTGAATTAGTTTTTGACATTAAAAATATGTTTCATTACCGTGTTTCGTGCTTCATTACCAGCCTCCCTCATGTATATGCAACCACAAAGCGCCGTTGTTAATGGACTTTTCTGAGGTCTTGGTAATTTATTGTAGTTTCAATTTATTTGATTTATATTTGTTAAATTCAGTATTCTTTTTAGATGTATAATAAAGAACATTCTGACATTTTACTAGTTGTTTTAGATGGTTGTATACACTAGGTTGCATTTGTCTGGACAATCCACTGGTTGCGTTAAATACAAATGGTCCAATCAGCGTATGACGGAAATTAACTTTTTTTTCAAGGTTAACTTTGTTTACAACCATCTAGAATGACTTTAAGATTAATTTACTTAGTTTTGACATTCACAATTAACTTATAACAATAGGAACATTACCTGTCTCTGTAATATTCAATCAACGGAAAAGTGCATTTTTAACAACGTCATTTAAGGGCCGGGTTTGTGGTTATGTTTTAAATTGTTTATGTATTTCAAATTCGTGTGCTTGTCGGTGTCCAAAAATGTTCAACCCTTTATATTGAGATTTATTGAAGTAGTTTTGACATTAAAAAGATGTTTCATTACCGTTCTTCGTGCGTCATCACCGGCTACCCTCATGTAGATGCGACCGCAAAGAGCCGTTTTTATTATTCATTGTCATTTATTGTAGTTACAAATTGTTTTATTTCAATTTGTTTAATTTATATTTGTTAAATTAAGTCTTTATTCGGACATCGTCCTTGTTTAGAAGGTTGTAAACATTAATTTGCATCGTAGATTTAATCTAAACTTAATAATAAATCCGAAGATGGAAACAAAGTTTTCTTCCTTACCTAGTTAGTTTTTACCTTTAATGGAAGGCGTGTGTACAACCATCTAGAACGACTTTAAGATTAATTTACCTAGTTTTGACATTAATAATTAATGACTAATAACAATAGGAACATTACCTGTCTCTGTAATATTCAATCAATAGAAAAGTGCATTTTTAAAAACGTCATTTAAGGGCCGCGTTTGTGGTTTTGAATTATTTGTGTAGTTCAAATTCGTGTTTTGTCAGTGTCTAGAAATGTTCAACCCTATATACTGAGATTTATTGAAGTAGTTTTGACATTAAAAAGATGTTTCATTACCGTGATTCGTGCGTCATTACCGGCCACCCTCATGTAAATGCGACCGCAAAGCGCCTCTTTTAACAACCTCATTATAAGGGACTGATGTATATCGCCATTAAAATGTACTAGACACACCGTAAAAGTTACTTTTGGGTTAAAATATTTGCACCGGAAAATGCTCGTTTCAAATTTTAAAAGTTTATAACATTTGACGACATTTTTTTATGTAATTACGTCGTCCCGTGCACAATGAGTAATTGTATCGTAAAAAATTAGTGGGAGTTAAAATGTAATGACTTTTTTCCACAAAGTAGGCTTTGCGAGATGTATCACTGTTGTTTGTATATCTACTGATTTCTTTGTTTGCACATTTTGTCTATCTTTTCGGGTAGGTGAGACCGGTAAACTTACTTCCTTTAGGTTGGTGTACAAATACGGTTATTTTTTTATTATATAAGGCAAACAAGCACGCGGATTTCCTGATGGCAAAAAAATTATCGCCGCCTAGGGACACCAAAAGTGGTAATAGTGCGTTGCCAACCTGAGGCCGGGATGTTAGGCATCGAGCAAAAGGAAGTTGACCGGCTTCCTTACCCTTTGAACCGGAACACGTCATGGCGGCAGGAATTGGTAAGGCGGTGGTACCAATCCGGATGAGTCGCTGCAAAACTCTACCACATAGTCAGATGTCACGGTGTTAGTGACGGTAAGCCTATGCTCGTCTGTTACGAGCTGCCTGGCAGGTAGGCAGATGGTCTATTCTGCAAAGGAGCCCGGACTAACACGGGGAAAATTATTCTTCATGTTTTAAAAAAAGTATCTTTTTGTTTGCTGTCCTTTTTAAGGTGGCATAAATTACACAATTTTGTTGCCAATGATAGCTGGAGTGTTAAATGACTATTGTCTTTGGTGTTGAAATGTATCGGAAAGTTATGGGTATAGTTATTAATACAAATAATACATATTGTAACATAGAGAGCAAAAAAATCATTTTTCTATCACAAGATAAGGTACATAAAGGTAAATAATCTCTGGACAACTACCTCCTCCAAAGTAAGCGATGTAATTTGTATTGTATGATAATAATACTTATTATGTGTACTTTTAATAAACACGTATACCCAAAAATAAAGACTAGGCCTCTGCTCCTATATACGTCAATTATCTTTTAATCAGTCAGTATATAATTTTCTACACAATGTAGAAAATGGCAAATTAAATGTTCATTGACGTCTCTGAGTGCGGTTGTAAATGATCATTACATAAATGCTTGACCCTATTGAAAAACGAAACCCAAGCTTCGTGGATTTGATGGTGTAAATTTAACACCAGCAAAGCTATATTGTCAAACTTTGACATTAACAGGGAATTCCTTGCCTTTCAATATTCGTAGTCAAATATTGTGCTTGCCTTTCAATATTCGTAGTCAAATGTTGTGCTTGCCTTTTAATATTCGTAGTCAAATATTGTGCATTTCTTTCAATATTCATAGTCAAAGCGATCTCTGTAAAATATTTACCTCTAAATGGTAGCAATATCGGATGCAGCTGAAACAATGGTGTGGACACAAACACGAGCTCACTAATAAGTGGTCGATGTGGAGCGTCTATCGCTTTGCACCTCATATTACCAATGGCTTGTGGCGAATGCGAACTCCTCTTTTTGTCCATTACGATGTGTTCAAAGTACGATAAATGAACATTGGATTGCGTATTGATAATACCTTGTATTTGATTCATGAATTCATTAGTTACTAGATGTAAACGCTGCAACAGTTTTAATGTATTTAGCTCTGACGTAAGAATTAGTTTAGGTATCGGAAATGATACTATCTCCACATAAAATGTACTGTTATATGGCTCTGATACGATGTGGAAAAAGGACAAACAAACAAACGGACTCGTCCTATTTCCCTTGGTCATTGTATCACACGTGAACGGATAGAACAAATTTATTATTTTTTTGTTTGTACATATAGTTATTGCTAGGAGAAGTTTTATTAAAAAATAATTTTCATAGTTTGGACACGACAACGATTGTCAGCTTAGCTCTCTGCCTACCTCATAAGGAGTAGCTAAACAAATAGTAATTTATTCCAAATTAGGAGACTGGCAATTATCTCGTGCATTATTTATCCCATTGCGAGGGAGTTTTAAAACATGGGTGAAGTAGTGGCTATATATATATATATAGCAATTTAATGGCTATATATGCCATAATATCTGGATGGCCGATGCTCGGAATTTTTTTTGAAATGATTCCTAGCTAGATCAATTTATGGCCCCCGAAACGCCCTATATATTAAATTTCATGAAAGTCGTTGGAGCCGATTCGGAGATTCCAATTATATATATACAAGAACTGCTCATTTAAAGGTATAAGATTATTCTATTAATGCTATAACGAAAGTAGCGTTTATTTAAATTTTCGGTCCCAAAATTAACCCTTTAATCGCTCTAACTGCGTTTAGTATGTACTGGAGGTCGCTGTAATGGCGGCGATGTAATTAAGAGTGGTCGTAGTAGTAGGTATTTATTGTGCGCACCACTATAAGGATCCTGGCTCCACGCCAAAGTGGACGAAAATGTTCATGAATCTGAACAATGTTCCAATTCACTCATATGAAATCGATGGGGAATTATTTGTAAAGGGACGTCTGAGACGTAGACAGGTAAAGTTACTCTAGGAGCTCTGGTCCCAGACCAAACCAGATTGTTGACTACATCGCATCAGATGAAACTATTAAATCCGAGTAAGATAGATAATAAAAAAATATGTATTTTGTATGTTATAAATTCTTTCAAAAATTAACAAAATCACTTAACTTAATGTATCATTAAACCTCAACTTGAAACAATGTTGGGCACAATTTTAACAAAACATTGCTTTATCTGGAAAAACAAATTATGTGATATACGAAATAGCAAAAAAAAATCTTAGAAAGTTTTATCCTTTAGGAAAAATAAAGAAAAACGACTATCTAATTCATAAATGGATACCTTTCTTATATCAACTATTTTAAGATAAAATACTCGATTATAACAAATATTAATTCGTCTATATTAGGTACTGTCCTATGCTCAAATATTCTGCTTAATTGCAATAATTGTTCAGTAAGTATTATAACTTGAATTTTAGCTTACCGCATTATTTAGATTCCATGGCTTGACGTATTTAAATACATATATGTATCTTCAAGTCTGTATTCTTAAAAAGACAGACAGAGTCCAACATGAGACCCTCGATTAGCCAATGGTACTTTGTGTCAAAAAAATATGATGTGAGAGTTATTTTGTATAACCCCTAAATATTTTTCAAAGAAAAATATCAAACTGTAAAAAGGTGCTGGAAAATACGACAAGAATTTCTGATTCATCTGCACTCGTGAGCATGAGCTAAACATAAAAGAGCGAACAATGCCACCCGAGACCGAATGAACCGTAGCGCTATAATATCAAATGCAGGACGAAAAACGAGTCCCGCATTGTAAGAGGAAAATCGAACTCGAATGTCGCGAGACGAAAAGGTCTTTGTGCACAATCAATAGCCCCCTCGATTGCTGATAACTTTCTTTGCAGTCATCAAGTTTGAGTTGAAAACTGCTGGAGGGCATCCGTTTCAGCCTTTGCACGTCGGTTTCAATTTTCTATCAACTGGTCTTATGTATCACACTTTAAGATTTGAATCATTGTTTAACTTTAAACTTTTCTTGCTTTTGTTCGATTGTCAATATCATTCTAATTAACTGCACAAAAATGGTATATCTTTTATAAGTAAGTTTTTATTGTATGGTGAGCTGTCTGGATGGTTTTGTTTCTTTTCTGAGGTAGTTTGTGTATTACAAAACGTAAAGCAGCATTCTCTATCAGTCTTTTTGTGACAATTAACTTGGAAGAGGCCGTTTCTAGAGCATAGGTCTCAAATTGTAGTAATTTCGTGTATTTTCCTTATGTTCAAATCACTACTTAGTATAAAACAAAGTCGCTTCCTCTGTCCCTATATCTTTATGTCCCTTTTCATGCTTACATCTTTAAAACTACGCAACGGATTTTGATGCTGTTTTTTTAATAGATAAAGAGATTGAAGAGGAAGGTTTACATGTATATTTCATAACGTTTTAGTTATAAAACGTTTTCAGGCTGATTTAACAAGCGTGTCGGTCAAACCTGAAATGCTTCTTGATCACGGCGAACGAAACTGCAATCCTTCCTAGTAAAAGCGGACCTCAAAACATAATTCACAATTCCCCGTCAGTGCTGAAATTAAGATCTATGACCTACAGTGGTCACGTAGTACGTAGTCGACTTGTTTGAAGCAAAGGATCTCGTCTGTCTATCTCGTTAAGCGTCAGATCGTGCTTTTATCACAGCGGCGTGTGCGGACAGGCGACAACTTGAATATTAAGTCGACGATACTGGGGCATGCATATTGTTCCGGATTGATATCGAGCGGAATGATGAACGCACTATTCGTTCTCGTAAAGATATGGTCTAATAGTAGAAGAGACCGTGGGAGATCAACCTTCACCGATCTGATAACCAGATGAGACATATTTTTTATCGAATATAATTTATAAACAAATATGCCTATAATTACTTGCCTATCTGAAATTACTCATGGCTATTTTTAATTAAATTAACTTTAATCGTTCTTTTTTCATCGCTTTCATTCTTTTAATAACCAAATGAATTTTATTTCACTGTTAGTTTTTAACTCACCGAATGTGCCTCAGTAGGCTTGCCTACTCATTTTTGTGTACGCTACCTGGCAAACAGATTGAACAGGTAAGTCAATATAGGTGATTCCATCGTTCTGCTAACTTATCGAAAGTTATATCAAATTTTAGATTATTTTATTACATCAGTCATATAGACTTGCCTGCAAAAAATCGTACTTAAAACATACGTAATTTAATTAAAAATAGCCATGAGCACTTTCAGATAGGCAAGTAATTATAAGCACATTGGTTTATAAATTATAGTTGATAAAAAAATTGTCTCATCTGGTTATCAGATCGGAGAAGGTCGATCTCCCACCGGCTCTTAGACTATAAGATCCGAACCCAAGTCGTTCTTCACCGAACTGATAAAAGGATAAAACATTTATTTTAAACTAGTTATTCCGGCGTACTTCGTTCCACCTGATCAGTTTGTTAGGGGAAATTAAAAAAAATATATTCCTAGTTTACTTGCATTCGAAGGAGATGAAAAGTATCCTATGTTTGTCTCTTGGTTCTTAGCTACCTCCCCGTGAATCTTTAGCCAAATTGAATTAGCCGTTCTTGCGTTATAAACAATTAGTAGGTACAAGCCGCGCACTTAAAGAATGGGATTGAAAATGGCCGCTCGTCGACGCTGTACCGATAGCATGTTTGCTAACGAAATAACAAATATTAGCATAAAAATAACGATCGTTATTGCTAATATTATATTGTTTTTGAATATTAATTTATGGGGAGCTGGGTTTATTATAATTATTAATAACATTCAATACACAAAATGAAATGTTTATTAGGTATTAGGTACATTAAGATGTTTATTTCAAATAAAAAAAAGTTGACAAATTTTAATTCGGGAAATAGTATTCTTAGACAACCCTGTTGCCATACATGCTCTTGCGTTACTATATTCCAGAGAGATATAAAACAATATACTATAACAATGAAACAAAAATCTATAACAAACTCAAACAATGTAGTTACGTCTTAGCTCACAGAATAGCGAAACCGGACTGAGCATAGAACACTTATATCCGAGGATCTTTCGACAGTTCTCGTGGATAATAACGGTTACTTTTTTTGTGTTCATTACATGCGAGTGTGAGTATAGACGGCAATAGTGTGTAAGCGAGAGGCGACTACAGTTGCCGCCATCTTCAGTCCCATTCTTTAAGTGCGCGGGTTGTAAGTAACATTATTTTCTTTTATATGTATAGATAGATTTAGTATCTGAAAAGTATATCAAAAATGAGTTGCCCTATAAGAGCCTAGAGAGAATATGGTATTAAGAAAATGTTATCAAGACCTAAAGTGTATGATGTATAGAATGTGCAGTAGTTGGGTTGGATTTATTTTCTTCTCCTGGGTTAAACAGGAACATCGAAGTCCAGTTACTTTCACTTGACTGCAAAATATAAAAAAATATACATTCATAAATTTGGTATGTAAGAAAATATATTAAAAATGATTTGACTAAAAAGATGCTGGACAGAATATTTATAATAAGAAAATTATGTTCTGATTTAAAGTATATGACTTATAAGAATAAGCAGAAGTTGGGTTGGATTTAATTTTCTTTCCTGGGTTGCCAGGTATAAATAGAAATGTCGATGCCAGTCATTTTCACTTGTTGTATAATTAAAAATCAACAGGCTGTTTTATTGCAAACACATTGATATAGGGTTGTCTACAAAAAAAAATCGAAATACTGAAAAATCGTTTTTGTAAAAATTTTTTCAAATATTCTGTCCAGGATTTCTTAGATAACCCATTTTAATGTGATTATAAATTACTAAAATTAATTTGATATGTTTCATCAACTCGGTGTAGGTCGATATAGGTTCGGATCTTCTACTAATATTCCGAATGCTGACCTCGTCCCGTTTTGATAATTGTGAAAATGAGGTCATTATGAAGTTTAAAAAAACTTTTAATTATATAAAACTTTATATAATTAAACGTTTTTTGCAGTATTTTGTAAAACTTCAATAGGCAAACAAATCTTCTGATGATTCTAAATTTAAATATAAATAAATCAATGCCACTTTTCGTTGTAATTTTATAACTCAAGAACGGGCTCATCTATCCAAACCAAATTTTTAGGATTTATTTTGACTATTTAGTAGATGATTTATGTGAAGTTTGCATAAAATCGTTCTAGCGGTACTTCTTTTATCACATTTTTTGTAACAAATGAATTCAATATATTGATGGATAATTTTATTAATGGGTATTTTTCAGTCAAATTGAAACTTTTTCAGATTTTTTTCTTTTGTTGCGTTATGTCATTCATACGGTCATATAGGTAGAGAAGCACGTACCGGGCCGCTAGTCTTATATGTATGTAATTCTTTTGTTCGTGTGTTTGCAACCTCATAACGGCTTAAACTATTTATTTTAAACTTTGTGTGAATATTTCAATGACTTTCTGGATGATTTAAAAATGAAAATAAGCACTAGTTTAAATTTGATATAGTGGTTCAAAGGGCTGGTCTCAAAGTGGAGAGTGTTTATGTTTAATGAGATATATTGTAAACTAGCGGCCCGCCCCGACTTCGCACGGGTATCAAATATACATATAAACCTTCCTCTTCAATCACTTTTCTATTAAAAAACCACATCAAAATCCGTTGCGTAGTTTTAAAGATTTAAGCATACAAAGGGACATAGGGACAGAGGAAGCGACTTTGTTTTATACTATGTAGTGAAGTGAGGTTGCTAAATTAAGTTGAATTACCAGCCCCTTCAATTTTATACACAGAATATGACAAAGATGGTCGTAGCACATACCAGGGGATTTTATAGATTCTGACAGAGTACCTCTTGAAAAGTGTCATATCAAAACCCTCAGAAAAAGTCGTATTTGAAAACGCCTTATCGTAATAATTATTTTAGTTACGCTCAGCATTATCTGAGCCTTCAACTAACGTCTTAAGTTTAAATTTTGTATGTCATGCATGAGATTTTATGTGAATCGGGTCTACTCGCTCAACGCAATATGAGCCTTTTTACAAATGTTATGATTCAAGTTTGCTTGCGTTTTGTATGACAGTGAGTCTTCTGTGCATTATAACTAATACTAAGGCTCTACGCACATCGTAGTCTTAAGACTCTTTTGTCGTTGATGTGTTCGCCGGTATAAATACGAGTACGAAAGGATAGCTGACAGTAGTTAGTCAAATTTGTGGGTGCTGTTTTTGTGGGTATTAAATAATTTTGTGCGTGCGACGTTTTGTTCGGAGTGTGCGCGTCTACGTATGTTTTACAACGCAATAGTCTGTTGAGACTATAGTATTTGCTCAGCTTTATACGGTGCGTGATACGTATTTAACTCGAAAGGTCTCATCAGACTAGCGCTTCAGAGCGTGCTTTATTACAGTGGCGTGCGAGGACAGGCGACACTTGAATATTAAATTGACAGCCCTAGGGCAGGTATATTGTTCCGGATTGATATCTAGCGGATTGATGAACGCACGATTCATTCTCGCCACGTAAGATATTCAGAGTGCCGACCTCATCTGTACATTTGTAGGGATACTCTTGAATCTCGAATTCATGCAAATTGGGAATTGGAATCGGATATTATGTCATTCTTGTACTCTTGAGCTCGACACCAAAGATATATTATGCTTGTTATCAAAGTGTTGTAACTATAATACACAACGAAAATTAAAAGGTAGCAAGAATAAATTCAAAAAATAAACGCAAAATTAAAATTATTTGGATGATAAAATTTCAATAATCTAGCTAAGCTTGATAGCTTTTGCAACAAATTTGTTATTCTTACATATGTCTATCGATTACTTTTTTTGCAAGTGCAACTTTTTTGTGTGCAAGTGTAACACAAAACAAAGAAATTTTTAACGTTTAGTTAAAATAAAAAATAAATTATTTTATCGGATTCATTGAATTATTTTGAAACTAAATGTTAATTCGCTAGTACTGTGTTCAAGAGTACCTAAAATGACATATCCGATTCCAATTTCCAATTTGCTTGAAATCGAGATTCAAGAGTAACCCTTCTGTATACTTTGAAGTAAGAATGACGTCATAATGAAGCATTGTTTTGTACCAGTAATCTGGCCCGGCTTCACTTTTATAGAGCTTATATTTTTATTGGTATTTTATTATTGCTTTATATTATGAATGATTAAAGTTTTCTACGTGAAAAAACTTTCAATGTATAATTATGATTTTGTGTTGAAATAAAGATAAAGTAATGCTAAAACGAAGACAGATGCGTTGCACCAGTTTGGCGCAACATTTATATAAAAAAATAAAAGAATTAAGTTTGCCATGTTTTTTAATCATTTAAATCGTATGACACTAGTTGCCTTTAATCTGAATGCCTTTAGACTTACTTTCAAATTAAACGGTTTATACCTATCTGTCAGCCAAATTTCATACAAAATTCGGGTAAAAATTCGGTTTTGCTATGTTTCTATAATCTATGGAAGACCCGCCTCTTATTACGTAGTATTTATATACTCTTTGCGTTGCATTATTTCTGGGAGTGAGTACGCTGTCTGCTTGAAGGCTCCTTAGTTTTGTGTTGTATGAAGTATAAAGTATCTGTTGCTTGATAACTTAATTACTGGTTACGCATTACAAAGTCTATTTTATTAAAAAAATCCATTGATTTAGTACTCTACTGGTGGTCCAGTGCTATGCAGCAACTTGCCGGGGTAGGAATTCAACGCCTTACCTATTCCTGCCGTCTTAAAGATAATGTCATGTTCAGGTATGAAGGGTAAGGTAGCTGGTAGACTAGCACGTATTGGCCTAACATCCCGGCCACAGGACAGTGATGCATCTACAACATCTATGTCTATAAGCAGCGGTTGTCTATTACCAATCAGAGAAGCCAAGTGCTTGTTCGCTGTATTTTGCGATAGCCGTTAAAAAAAAGATATTGTGTACATGTAAAGCCTCTTTTGTAAAATAACTGACTACCTCACAATTCGAACTAGAATATGACAATAGCAACGTTGACGTTTTAGTGGCATAAAATAGGTGCCAGAGGCGGGTAATATCATAAATGTAAAAGTAGCATTACGGCACTCGTAAAACTTGTCCGGTAATAATTTATGTTGTCATTACAACTTATGAAAGTTGTGTAATGTGTTACTTATTACAACATAAATTGTGTTGTTGTTTTCGATATTAATATTGGTATCGCGTTTGCTTCG
Source organism: Calephelis virginiensis (assembly GCA_002245475.1). Lineage (NCBI taxonomy): Eukaryota > Metazoa > Arthropoda > Insecta > Lepidoptera > Riodinidae > Calephelis > Calephelis virginiensis. The sequence goes on along the minus strand of NJDC01000282.1, from coordinate 248,236 downwards.
ATCGACACACTCGGTCGGCTATCGAGTTACATTAGTAACCTAGTACTAAACGAGTTGAATGACTTATGTATCTAGTGTACGAGTTTTGCGACATTAGTAACCTAGTACTAAACGAGTTGAATGACTTATGTATCTAGTGTACGAGTTTTGCGAAATACGAATGTGATGACACTATCGCTTTCAGTTAAATAATCTAGAACCCTTATCGCCAGTATTAATGACCTATCTACAAAGATTTGATGCCTAGAAAATGACACCATCTCATATCTTAGATAGGTTATAAGCCCTGTTGGCAATAGGCTTCCCACTTATCACATTGTGGGACTTAAAGTCTTCGGCTAGTTGTGCCTCTGTCTATTTCTTCTGGGATATGTGTCCGAGAAAGGTTCTTATGTTGAGAAAAACCGGGAAATTTGCAAGGAAAATGAAAAAAATAATACTTTATTCTTTCCCGTTTAAACTGAACGCATGGAACGAAGTTCACCTGGAGAGCTAGTTTGAAATAATTATATTTTTCAAAATTGACATCTTCGAAGAAAATTTTCTACCAAGCAAGAGATGAAAGACATTACCAGACGGTTGTATATACCTATGTCTTCCAATAAATACTAACGGATTACGAATCGTTGATTAAAGGAACCGGGCTTCTATCAAATTATTTACTAATGTGACGAGAATGACTTACAAATAGTTTATGTAATTAAAATTTCTGTAAAATTCCATTTCGCAATTACTATTATTATTAAGGATTTTTGAGACTTGTGACATGTTGTCTGCGACTACGCTTGCGTAATAAGGTTATGTAGCTCTCCCACGGGAACTCATTTAGATATCGGGATAAAAGAAAGCTATTATAAAAAATTCCATGCCATTAGGAATATATACTTCCGCCTGTTCAATTGTTTGCCTTCTAAAAACTCAAAAGTACCCCTATATCAAAATTTGGACTTTTTACACTGATACTTAATATCTTTCTTTTTGTTTCATTGGAAAATTATAGAATACACGTAAAATAAGTTTAGTAGGTGTCCAGCAGAATTATTACCATTTTAACGAATTTCAAAATGTTTAGTACGAATTTTCAAAACAGAAAATATATTTTTAGTCGTCGACTAATGGTGGAATTTTGTTGCGACGCAACGAGTTAATGGGGCCTCGCCCTATATTGTTTACGTACGGACATGGGTCATATAGTGATGTAATAAGGCAGTATTAATTTGTTATTGCTATATTGAAATGCGATCTTAAAGGATAGTGCACATTTGGACGGGCCGGGACGGGGCGCATCGCAGCGCAATAATTCGCTTACATCGCTATCATCACTACCTATTTAAAGTAAAACAACCATTATTCATATGAATAAAATTATACGTTAATGAATAAAATAATATTAATAACTAAAGTAGAAGTATCTTGAAGCCCATATCCTCGAAGATGTAGGCAGAGGCACAACCATTGCACCCACGAGTAGCCGAAGACACTAATTCCCATTAATAAATAAAAAATAAAATACTTGAAAAAATAGATCAAATATGCCTTTTCTTAATTCTACATTGAACTCGCACCGCACACTATGCCGGGGCACACCGGTGCGAATTTCCGGGCGGGACCCCACGCTCTTTCCCTGATGTGACCCACAATCATCAAAGATGACACGAAAATTGGCTAATTTGACTTAAAATGTACATGAAAATATTAAATAACTATGAAAAAATTCGGCCACCTTTCTCTCGGTCCCGCAAAAATTCCATGATGCAGTTTCAAAATACATACATTAGTTTGGCTTACACGGTCGATTTGGTCGGCGTTATGCATTAGACCTAGATATGCAAGGCCCTGCCCGCCATTATTATTCATGATTCAACAATCAACACGTTATACGCACTTGATGGTTGATCATGATTTATTTTAATATCTCAGTAATGCATAATTGTTAATTGGAATAGTTTTTGTGGTATTAACGCTGTATCGCCATTTTTAGGGTACAATCTAAATTTGTTTAAATCTCTTCTAATATTAAATAATTGTGAAAGTGTGTGTGTTTGTGTGTATATTCTGTTTTCGTGCTTAAACATTTACAGCAAAGAAATAGATGGTATCTTTGAGGACAGAGGATATTTTTTATCATTATTGCGTATTCCCGGGGAAAAACTCAATATCTTCTGCATACTATATTACATCAATATTCATCGCATAAATACCTTCTTGCATCAGAAATATAATTGAAGACTCGTCCATAATTGTCATTCTTAGGCGTGTACAATAATCACTCTCTATTACGTGATCATTTGCGTTTTGCATACGAGATTAAGTATTTAGGTCTTTAGAAGTATTAGAAAATAGAATTAGGTCAACTCATCCGTAATTAGAAGTGAAGGTGTGTAATATTTATTGTAACATTAGTTCATCTCACGGTCAATTTGGTCGGTGCTATGCATCAGGCCTAGTTATACAAGGCCTTGTCCGCCATTGTTATTCATTATGATTCAACACAGTATACTTGATCTTTGCTATATGTTTACATTCAAACATCTTGGTAATGGGCTATTGTTTATTGATATCGTTTCGTTGGTCGTACAGCTGTAGTAATATTTTAAGTGAAAACGCGTTATATAAATTTACAAATTTTCTTAAATTACACTGAGCACTATAAATGCTTGTAATACTTACATTTAAAATAAAAATAACTAGTATAAAAGGTCCTAGATTCGATATTATTTAATAAAGACGTGTAATAATTGCAGTGTAAAAACCGTATTACACGGTCATTTTGGTCGGTGTTATGCATCAGGCACAAATAGAAGTCCCTGTCCGTTATTGTTATTCTTTATGATTTAAAACACACTTGTCGGTTGATTCATGTTTATATTTTTACATATTACTAATGAAGAATTGTTTAATGATATCGTATTGTTGGTCTTTTACTAATGGAATTACTTTTATAAATGTGAAAGTATAAAATCCTGAGTTCGATTACATTTGGATCTTTTTGCATTATATACATTTTTGTTTATAAATCATGCATGTTATAAAATTACAAAGGAATTTTGGTTGTCACATATCTGCGACAGAATGTACTAAACCTGATCCTATGTATATAACTCTTATTTATAAATAAATAAAATATTTATTTAGCAGAAACCAAGTTACAAACTAATACAATTTTCTGGCCCCCACACTAGGCTGAACCTATCATGTGGGGGGAAGTTACGTTTAACATAAGTAAGCTTACTAGTCGATCTTAATACAGTTGACTTTTTTTGTTTCTTAATTACTTATTAAGATAGTGTCTACGGACATACTTTATACTTTATTTATTAATTCTCTTCTGTTTCAGGTACGTATTTATGCAGATGAACAAATGTGGCTGTACTAATATTAAAGATCCTATCGGCTCCCTAGGGATATCTGGTATTTATATAATTAAGTTAGTTAAAATTTTGTTTTGAATAGACAGAGTATTTTAAAATATTCCACAATTTTTAAATGGACTTTTGCAGAAGCTCTTTGTTTTGATTTTTTAATCGGATCTCGATAAAAGCTTTTAATCCTGTACTTTTAGAGAAAATCCTCAAAATTCGACTAATTATCATCTTTTTGATATTATCTTAACATTTTATGAAACGATACCTAAACTCCGTCCTTATATGGTTACTAGCGTCCCGCCCCGGCTTTGCACGGGTATAAAATATAAATCAAAACCTTTATTCCTTATCTATTAAAAAAAAACATATCAAAATCCGTTGCGTCGTTTTAAAGATTTAAGCATACAAAGGGACATAGGGAATATTTGTTTTATACTATGTAGTGATATTTTTCACAACATAATAGCTTTTACCTCATTGTCTGTACGAGTATTTATGTGGTATCGAAAATTTATGCAATTTATTGAAAAACTTTTTTTACTGTATTTACAGTATTTATAATGCGTGACTTAGATAAGTATTTCTTACTGAGACTAGATCATAATATGATTCACGTTAGTAGCGTCACATATGGAAACAATAAAAAAAATAATCATTACAAAAAATAAGCAATTAAGTAAAAAGCGTCGGATTTTTTCATTAACATTCATTCATCATATCATTCGAACGATATAGAGTGACATAAATGGCGTATGAATTTGATATCTGTCAAAAGAGCCTTATATACGTTTCCGCCATTATAACCAACAAGCCGGTGTAGTTGACCCTCTTATGAGCCCTGATATTCACCACATAAGGGTCACGTTTACCGAGTTGTGGTTTCATTGTCCGAAATTTTCCTACACGCCTATTTATGTTGAACTCATATTTGTCATACAAACTCATTTGTAAAATCAGGCTAAGCGTTTGTCTCGTCTCTAAAGGGGCAATAGCATGTTATTTTTTTTTAAATCAGAGATTAATGATTATACGTATCTGGACATAGTTTCGATTTTTTTATTTAATCGCCTCTGTGGTCTAGCGGTCCGGGTATTGGACTTGACTGCATGAGGTCCCGGGTTCGAATCCCGAGTCGGCCAACAAAAAGAAAATTGCATTTTTTCTAATTTTCTAATAAAAAAAAATGTTGATCGGGATTGGAATTGTGTCCGGTTAGCGATAGGCTTGCCACCTATCACATTGTGGGACTTAGTATCTTCGGCTAGTCGTGGGTGCCTTGGTTGTACCTCTGCCTACCATTTCGGGGATATGGGCGTGAAGATACTTTTTTTTATTTCATGATTCACTTTTGATTTTTTGTGTTTGTCTAAAGGTTGGCTAGGTAGTAGTATCCATTAAGCTCTTTTTTGTACAAACTGTCATGTTGATATTACACGGTGTGTAAAAAAAGTTTTAATAAATAAATTGATACCTAATTGTGGTTCGTGCATTGTCATGGTGCGGACTTTTCTCGCGATTTATTAAACATTATTACTAAAATAATATTTAGCTTCAAATATTTGTGAATATCGAAATATCTTTACATTTTTAATTTTTTTATGGCAAAAGACAGTAAACAATCGCACAGTACCCCTGATGTAAAAAAATAAATATGAATTAAAATAATTAATTTGAAAACTCAGCTATTGTGTATTGCAATAGCTACATTTGCCACGTATTTTGTTTAAATAAAAAAATCTACGCAATCCTTTTAACAAAATCTGCATCATAAAAACTCTATTCACCCTATGTATATTCATAAGTGAAACTCATAACGGAGGTTATTAACGTTAATGTTCCAAATACATCGCGGTATATGCACTCACAAAGTAAATGCAATCCAGTGAATCAAAAGCAATCTACATTAGCGACGTGGATTCTTCCACATAAACAGACATGATATAAATCAGGGTGGTAATTACTCGTCGATTTATCGACTCATATAATAATTTGTACAATTTATTGGTATCTAGCTAGCAATTAAACTACGTATGTACCATTTGCGATATAAATAGAGTCGTAATTTGTGTTCGTCCCACTTATTGAGTGGTATGTGTGAAGTGCTTAAATGAAGCTATGTTGTTTTTCTAGTCTATTATTTTAAAGTAATATTTGATATTTTCCATCGTCGGCGCTTGGTAAAACTTCCAAATATTCATATTTTTAAAGAAAAAAAACACTTGTACTGTTTTACTTATCACTTATTACTTTGTAATTAGTAGCCTTCCGGTTTCGCTTATACAGCATCATCAGGGCTAACACTTGAACTACTCAACAATATTATTTTTGATGTGTAACTATAATGAATTTATTTTTACACATCAAAATTAATATTGTTGAGTAGTTTTAGTTTTAGCCCTGATGATGCTGTATAAGCGAAACCGGTAGGCTACTAATTACAAACTAATAAATTATAAGTGATAAGTAAAACAGTACAAGTGTTTTTTTTCTTTAAAAATATGAATATTTTAAAGTAAAACTTTTATTACATCGTCTCAATTTTTTGGTCTATGTGTCGCATGTCGTGTGACGGTGACGTCAGACCAGCTGAGGCCAATATGGCGGCGTCTACAGTTTATAGTTATAGATGTATCACTTTTACCGTGGTTTCACAAAAAACACGCAATCCTTTTTTTATACTGAGGGCTGTTATTTTTAAATTATCACTGAGTGATATTGATATCATTGGTGAAGAATATTACAAATTAAAAATGTATATTTATGTAATAAACCTTCTAGACGGTTGTAAATACCTCTACTACGAAGGACGACCTCGGAGAAAACTTTGTTTTTATGTTCCGATTACTATTGTAATAGGTTTAAATATTTATGCAGTCCAGATGGATGCAACCCTATAGTTTTAACTATCTAGAATCCCTATGAAAGGTACCTTTTGACACGTGATAAAAAGTGAGTAAGTTTCAAACACAATTTCCAAAAAAATGCAATTTTGGGTTTTGACAGCCTACTACTATTCTGCTTGTATATTCTATTTCATTTTGCTATTTCCTGTAAAAAATGGTTCAATTAAGATATGGTTTGTGTAGTGTAATGACTTAATGCTATGTTTACTAACACTTTACACTACGAACTAAACTCTTAGTAACAGCCTTTTTTAAATTTCTATTTTTCTTTTTTTTCTGTCGAAAGTTTGCTTAGGATTTCTTCTTCTTCTTCTTTTATAAATATGGCTTTCGATCGTTTTTCACGACAACTTTGCCAATGTCAAGTTAGTTCTTATACAGTCATTAGTCACTATGTACAAAGTCATTTCAGGTCAGAGTCTTGAGTAAGTAAGTAAGGTAGCTTCGTTACTCAAGCTCATCTAGTAAGATTTGACGGCAGCAAGAAAATAGGCGATACACTAATTTCTTCATGATTATTTCATTTCATTTCATTTGTGCACTTTCACTGAACAAAATTAATATAATTTCCACCTAAATTAACCAATTTCACTCAATGTAAACACGAAATTCAATAATAATGAAAAAATTACGACCACCTTCATTCACGATGGCGCCAAAACTCTACTACTTAGGATTTATTCTAAGGGAAAATATACTAATACTAAAGAGTTAGACGGAAAATTGCTACTGCCTCATATAATGGTCAAGCGGTATCGCATGATATCTAGTTATTAGTTAATCGACACTAAATTACTGACATCCGGATATTCTTATTGAAAACCTGATAAGTACGCGTGTGATTAATTCTATTTTTTTATCTGGCTTCGACATGCGTTTACGCAAACCATACTCATAATAAAAATGCGAAAGGACAGAAACTAATACATCGTGTTTGTCCGGATCCACTGAGTAGAATAAACCAACTGCCTCTGTGCCAGGCAGTTCGCAAAAGAGACTAGCGTAAGTAAGATGGGTTCATTAATAATTACAAAAAAAGCGAATTTTTTTGCAATACTATAGCCGTCTTATTGATAAGCATGGAGTAACGTAAATTTAGTTGATATTATAGTTTGTACCACATTTTAATAAATACTATAATACCAGGTTAAACTTTAGAGTAAAAGTAAGTAAGTCAGTATCTTCACGCCTATATCACCGAAGAGGAGTAGGCAGAGGCACGACTAGCCGAAGACACTACGTCCCACAATGTGATAGGTGGCAGGCCTATCGCGAACCGTGCGCATATCCAATCCCGGGCAACGTTATTTTCGTTAGAAAATCTTAGAGTACTTTAATCCAGGTTTAATAAGACGGTTGAAATATTCACAGTAACAGTACCTTAATAATACCTTACACTATACCTAAGCTTTCCTTCATGTGGGTTTCGAGTCATTACATTGAGATATACATCTTTGACTTTTTTTTTATCTTTACAACTAGACTCTCAACCATATGTCTACGTCGAGTCCTTGAGTACTTCGGACATATAGCCAGAAAGACTGGGGACAACCTCGAGAAGCTCTTGGTAACGGGCAAAATCGTAGGAAAGAGGCCTCGTGGCCGTGGTCCAATACGCTGGTCAGACCAAATCCGAGCAACGCTTGAAACCAGCCTCCATGACGCGATACACGATGCTGAAGACAGGCCGAGATGGCGGAAGACCATCCGTGATAAAATTCTACCTACGGGAGGTCACGACCCTCAGGATTGAGGAATGCGACACAAGGAGGATACATCTTTGAAAAAAAAACTATTTAATCATTGAGTTTTAAAAAACTAACCCATCTTGGTCCTGGTCCTCTGAGTGGAATAGACCATCTGCATATCTGCCAGACAGTTCGTAAGAGGCGATCACTGGTTAAAATGTAGGTCATTATCAACAAGACCATGGGTGGTAGAGAGCTGAGCAACTTGCTCGAGTTCAAATCCACCGTCTTACCTTTTTCTGCCGCCATGATGACTCGGTAGTCGGTACACTTGAACAATAGGGAACATCATAACATTCCGGTCACCAGAACATTTATAAAATTAACATAAGTGCTGTGCACCACAATACCCAGGATCCAATGCCATACCTATTCTTGACGCCCAGACGACAGAGTTTGTTCCAGTCTCGAGGGAAGGGTAGCAGTTAGATTTGCAGAATAAGCCTAACATGGTTGTATCTTACCATAAGCAGAGCCATATGCTAGTTGATGTTTAATACCATAAAAAAAATCTCAAGCAATGTTATGGAATATTTTTTATGTGTAGTGATAAATAAAAAGATAGTCTACTGCAAAGGCCGGGTCCCTATTTAAATATCCCGATATCTAAATAGGTTTCTACAAGAGAGCTAAATAACTTTATTACACAGGCGTGGCTGTGGTCAAAATCTAGTCGTATATGAAAATCATTAAGCGCAGTAAAACTACAAAAACGGAATATAACTATTTCATTAGTTTCGGAGCATGGAGTATGATTGCAAAATGGTCATGTCACATGTATTTTATTAACATCCTACTAGTTAAGTTTTCAGTTCTAAAGGCTGACATTTAAAGTAACAGCCAAACTTTGAGAAACGATTCGGAATCGATAACTCATAAGATCTATGAAGTAAATAAAAAAAAAAAAATCTAATTTGTATCAAACGCAAAATACAAAATGCATGGTTTTATTGTAAACAAAGCATTAAACTGATTCCCTCCGACCGCAGTCGAATTCGCAGACTGGTGACGTCATGACTCGTCACATATAGTGACAACAAGTGAAGCATTTCTGTGAACTATTTTAACTGAATGTTTATTAAAATAAATATTACAATTTGGCAATAATATTGAAAACGCATAACCATTTAAGTAAACCCCAGCTATATTAAATTTTGGTCGATCTTTTCAAAGTAACCTTGTATATTTTTGTTAATGTTAACGACTTCACCTTTGATTAAGTTGCACGCAAAACCGCTGGTGGATCATGATAAAATTGATATGGAACCAGCTCCTTAAAAAAAAATTAAAATCAGTTGGCTATTGGTAAAGAAATCAATTAAAAAGATACAAAAAAAAATCAGTCGAATAGAGATCCTCCTTCTTTTTAGGTTTAAAAAGTAATAAATCAAGAGACGAAACTAGTTTTCCTTAAGAAATGCTTTAGGGGAGCTTATAACTTCTCCTTACTTTTCAATCTCGCTGCTGTAACAATATTTTAATGTAAATCTAATTTACATAAGTACCGTCCAATACTGCACTGCTGTAATGGCTGCGATATAAAATTCCGACGATAAATTGGATCTAAACTCGGATGCCGTAATTCGAATCGTGTACATATTACGGCATTTTGAACAGGCATTTTGAAGTTGCGATTTTTTTATTATATAGCGCTGTACCCGCATTTTCGTTTATGACCGTCTAGAGTCAACGTTAATGTTAAAAATTAGAAAGTAGTTATTAGTTATAATTGTTAATAAACTTTCGCATTCATTTTAGTTTACTTAGAAATTATTACATAAACATACACACCAGCGTAAAATGATCTGTATAAATAATTTTTTCTCTGCATTCCTGATTTCAAGTTACTTAGACGCTAATACTGAGTGTTGTTATATCTGTGATTTTTATACTACAATTACTTATGACTTAGAAAAAATACGAGATAATCTGATTACACGTCCTTTGTGTATAAATAAATGTATTTTGTGACAAGGTTTTATTTGTTAAGGTTATTTCTAGCAGCAGATTTGAGAATTACCATTCGGCACGTACCACGTAGCACGATTGGATAATTTTGAGAGTTTTAGTAGTTCCTATGGCTTCCGATTCCATCAAATTAGCTCTATCTTATAATATTTTTGCATTGTCAACTGATGTATACTCTCTGCTTGCCTTGTAAGGGACTTAGCACGAAGTTATGTATATTTTTACAGCTTTAATCCGAATACGAGTAGGTACGTTTGCAGACGATCATTTTGTCTTAAAAAAAGTCACTTAACCGTCACTAACATCGTCACCGTCGTCATAATATCACTTATTCTTATATTTAAGTCGTTGTGTTTGTAATTTTTACTGTTATGTTTATAAGTAAAGTTAGGACAACAGATATCTATTTGTCTATTACTCAAAAAAAAAACAAAAAAAAAATTATTAGTTTAACAGAAAATTTAAAAAAAAACTGAGTTTTGGCGACATTGTGAAAGAAGACAATAAGAAAAGTAATTTATATATAAAATGGAAGATGTGGCAGCATGGCCTAAAGGTCTTAGCCGGAAAGGGACAAATGAACTTAAAAACAAAATAAAATAAAAAACTGATTAGCAAAGAAATTTCAGCTACATGACTAAAAAGTTTTATTTTAATATGTTAAGCATGTTTACTAGTCAAACTAACAAACCACCCGGGGCCTACATTAATATTTTCACTCATATTCACAAACTTTCCCCTAACATCAATGTTGTTCCCAATGAAAGCCCGGTCAATATCTGTCTCGATAAAATATTTTTATTATGACATTTTCATCGATATAAATATCGTCTATTCTCAAAACGGATGGCGTTAATCACGCGTGTTCTAATTACGACTGGAAAAATAACATGTACAGTTCGAGGCATATTTATATTATATACGCTTATGCCAAAACTTTAAATGATCCACTGATCTACTGAATTTTTTTGTGAAGATTACACACACCAGGCTAAAATGCGCGCTCAGTTTGATGACTACCGATATATTAACATTACACATATATGACAAAATAGCTGCTAGCCGCGTTGATGTCTTTGTTGAGCCACAGAATGTTTTTATTATAAATATGTACATTTATCAAAAAAGGACTTTTCGCATAACACTTAGTAGAGATGTTAGCGCATTCAGTGACTACCTATTAAAAAAAAGTCAGTTCAAAACAGCTATAATTTTATGAAACAGAGTGTACAAGAAAATAATAAAATGGAATATAATTTTATTTAATATAATATCTTTGAACGTACACTGAGTAGGTGAGCAAGTTAACATACTCTAGATGGTAAGATACAACCATAGCCTATAGACACCATAGATGTTATTGGTGCGTCGCTGTACCGCGGCCGGGATTTTAGGCCTATTGTGATAGTCTAGTGGTTACCCTAACCTCCGGAACAGAACATTATCCCTAAGGGCCAGGTCACAACACAGCGTTGCGGCGTCGCATCGCAAAAATTTACGACGCCGCACAACGCATCGCGGAAAATTCCGATGTGCTGCCGCAACGTACAAATCTGCAATAGGACAAGGCGCTGCCGTTTAGTCGGTGTCCACACTTTATATATCACAATTCGAAGACAAAATTTTAAAGACAGAAGTATACAAGTTTATATTCAAAATTTTGAAAAGTTAAATAGTGTTGAAAAAGCAAAAGTCAAAGCAATTCACGCCGCCTAGAGACACCAAAGGTGGTATTGGTGCGTTGCCAACCTGAGGCCGGGATGTTAGGCCACGAGCAAAAGTAAGTTTACCGGCTACCTTACCCTCCGAACCGGAACACATCAATGGCAAGCATTGATGTTATGGTGGCAGGCATAGACAAGGCGGTGGTACTAATCCGGGCGAGTTGCTCCGAAACTCTGCCACCTATTAGGATGTCACGGTATTAGTGGCGGTAAACCTATGCCCGCCTTTTACGAGCTGCCTGGTAGGAAGGTAGATGGTCTATTCTGCAAAGGAGCCCGGACCAGCACGGGGAATAAACTAAAAAACTTTTGCCAATTGACGGTAGTCATAAAAAAAAAGTTATAAGTTTTTTAAGTAGAGTGTACTAGAAAGTAATAACATGGAATCCAGATTACCAATATATTAACATTACATTTAATCCCCTGGATAGTGAGATCGTCGCCGTGTGCGGATGTCGACGCTGAGCCACAAAAGGTGCTATGATTTACTGCGCTTATTCATTAAAAGGGTCCTTTCACATACACTGAGTACGAATATTTTTACGTGCACTAGTGTGTAATAGAAAAATCTGGAAAGTTTGGAAAGTTTCCGAAACGACAATAAATTTTGTTTTGCTATATACCTATTTATCATTCTTCACATCTATTTGGCTCGATTTAGACTTCTAAATTGAACTCAAGTTAAGCTTGAAATTAATTGGTGTGTTTATTTAGTATTAGATAATATACATAACGATAAACGTAAAAGTAACAGTTAACATATATAAGTATAGAAATCGGGACGAGTTGCTAGTGTAGTAGTGCAACTTACAGTAATACTGGATAAGTTTGTACTTTAGCACTTTCTTGGTATTGTTCGCACCGAAATATCGAAGGTAACAAAATCTCTAGTGTACAAAGCACTAGTGTACAAACCTGAAATTTAACGAATTTCTTTCTTACATTTGCCGAATAATCTACTAGTATACATGAAAGCCGCGAAAAAATAGTTATCAAAATAGGAGAAATTAAAGGATCATACTCTAATTGATATCACTAGGTACATAATCCAAGAATATAAATTGAAACTCCATTAACTGATAGGATCATCCCTACCTAGCATCAACAAAATCTGATTCACCTGGATAGAATAATAGAGCTACCACCTTAAGTACCCGTCATGAGGAGCTATAAATTATGTAAACAAACGTTCGGGAGTTAACAACATTTGGTTTAAATGAAAAAGTATTTTTGTTAAATATTTAATAACGTATTAGCAAAGAAAATGCTTGCGGCAACTGAAGACGAATTAAAATCGTGGCGAATAGATGTACTTGGTGCTGGCTCCATTATACGTTCATACACAATAACAAATAGCAATAACTATAAAATTAAGGCAACAATTAACAACAATAACAAAGTGATAACGAAAAGATAACAAAATTTAGCAATAACAACCAAATCCGCAATTTTAACAAAGCAATGAAACAAACTCGTGCGTATTCGAAACTCGAATGACGCGTTTATTTCAAAATGGCGAACCGATGGTTTGCATTCCCGGCGACTTACATTCTAGTCAGCATTCAAGTTAAGTATTTAATCACAGTTCTTCTAAAAACGCTAAAGATGACACTATTAATATTAAACTTTTCAAAACCCATATGATGTGATAGCACCCTCGCCTTATAATAGTCCAAGGTACGGCGTAGCATATCCTATGCTACATGTGGTTTATCCAGCATTAATATTCAAAAGGCGTATTACACCCTACCGACTGTCCTCTGTCATTATAATTGTTTTTGAATCAGAATAACAGCGAATGACGCATTGTTCCTGATGATTGAGCTTGATTACGGTTTGTGTGTGTGTGATTTGGACTCTAGGTTTAATTTAACACTGGTGGTGATTTTGTTGCGCACTCACTAAACTAATTTTAAGCTATCGCTGTCTTCTTTAAACGAAAGTAATAGAAAGAGACAAAACACTTTTAGTGTTGTCAAATTAGACCGTACATATAATTTCTACAGACGTTTAATCTATCACTAAAACTTTAATTAAAAACATCATAATGTGACATGTTCGGACTAATCTGACATGTATAAAACTTTCCATCTCTTTTATTTTTGTTTAATTTGAAAAAGATAGCATGCATCTAAAATAAGTTTAGTTTATGGACTGTAGAACTACCACCACTAGCGACCTGTTTCAGGTTTGTAGCGTTGAATCCTTTTTTAAAGTTTTGTTTTGCCAAGTGTGAAGTACGTGATTCCCCTGACTAAAAAATGTTAAATATCAATTAAATATTTATCTATTGAATAAAATGTAGATATATATTAAAGATTTCTATTAGGACGTATTACTAATTACTTATTTTTGTCGTAGTACTAAGCTTTGTAATAAAATAATATCTAGATATATCAAATAAATTAGTCGTAACGTACCACATAACTCAAGAACGGCTAACTCGGTTTGACGGAAAATTGTTAGGGAGGAAGCTTAGAACCAGGAGACGGAGATATATACGGATATACGGATACTTTTTATCCCGTCCGACTGTGCGGAAAGTTATTTCTAGGTCTTATATTATTTTTAAATTATTTTCTATATAAAAATCAATTGTTGTTCGTTAGTCTCGCTAAAACTCGAGAACAGCTGGACCGATTTGGTTGATTTTGGTTTTGAATTATTTGTTGAAGTCCTGAAACCTTCCCTGAGGTTTCAAAGATAAGAAAAAAAATCAAAAACTGCGAGGAAAACAAGGATAACAACAGTTTATATTTTCCCAAGTTTGCCGGGACAGTTACTAAGATTATATAAAAGTGGAAACAGATTAAATATATCCAGGTATTTATGTCATACAGCCAAGTCACCTCATTTGTTTATAATGTGATCAAAGAGATGCTGATGTGTTTAATAGACTCTCGAAATATATAACAGGTATATTATTAGATTCTATTTATAAACTTGCTGTTACTAGCTTTGCTCGCGTGGAAGTTAATATATTTACTGATTATAGCCCATTAATAAGGACTTTTAAACGAACTTTCAACTCCCACTTTCACCCCCTTAGGGGTAGAATTTCCAAACTTCCGTCCTTAGTAGCTCTAACAGTTTTTTCTCATCGATGATGTATCAGTCATTCAGGGCGTTTATCAGTATAGATTATGGCGCTTTAAAAAGTAACTGTCAGTTAAGTATCTTCATAGTAACTTAAGTAAATAGGGAAAACGGTTGTCACTTTCTTCTTCTAGTTCATAGAGTAAGGAAACTAATAAGGGGTATTGTAAGGATAATTTACGTTCAAGGCTTAACTCCCAGCAATCTTTTAATAGGAAATTCATAAAAATGTATTAATTAAGTAAATGAATATTAAAGGGTGCATCATCTCGGCTTACGACCGATTTTAATAACCTATCTAGAGTAAGAGATAGGCCTACTAGAGTTTTGCTGCTAAGATATTTTGTTAATTATTGAAAATTAGCAGTGGTTACCTAGTAACTGGTCTATAGTAGTTGTGTAGTACACAAGATAAGAGAATCTCGGATAGGTTATTGGAATTGGCCTTTAAATGATCTATGTCCCGTTAGCGCCAAGATATGAATCACATTCATTAATTAACGACTTATCATTGTGTATAATATCTCATGTGTCCGAACTGCTAACTAGTTTTCAGAGCGTTTCATAGAGTACGTGGTCCTAATTTTGCGGTGCTAGTTTTGCTCAGGAAATACCAATTAAAGTTTAATTGGCGCCGTTGGAAAAATAAATTAACCGGCCAATTCGATTAATTAAGCCTATGCGCGCCGCAGTTTCGTTTTATTTGTTTGCAATTTGCAATATTTAACTGTTGAGCCGGAGGAATGTTTTTAATAAACTTTCAAGCGCTCAAATGTTATTTGTGCTGAATTTCTTTTTTCGTTGTTTTCTTATTTTTTTCTTTTTGCTTATGTTTTATTGGAAATTTTCTGCTTGTTTAATTTGTATTCGATTGCTGTGATGGTTGTTTTTATAGATATTTTTAAGATCTATTTTATCTCTGAAAATAAGTTTACTAGTTGTAAAAAAGTATCTTCACGTCCATATCCCCGAAAAGGTAGGCAGAGGTGCAACCACGACTAGCCGAAGACACTAGGCCTCACAATGTGACAGTTGGAAAGACTAATTAGAAAATTGAAAACACACATTTTCTATTTTCGGCGTAGAATAGCTTCGGTTCTTATAAAAAATAGGCTATACTTGAACTCAAATTTCGCCAATATCGGTTCTAAAATGACCTTACTGTTACAACTGTTACAATCACAATTACAGGAAGTACATTGGTGACATCATGACACGATTTATGGCCAATATAAATAACCTATGTAAAATAAGAGATAGTGCTATTTGAGATCAGTTACCAGGGTTCCAGAGCTATTTTTCTTTTCTATCTCTATCTGTAGATTGGTCATTAATAACGGCCGCTAACCGATTACGGAACTAGACAGCCTTTATGTGTATTTTTTGTAATGTTTCAATTAGGTTTTCTTTTTGTGTGTTTGTAATTTTGTTAAATTTATTATACACTAAAAAATATTGTATTTAGTCATATTGCAAGGGCATTTATCATGAAATATTGCCAAAGCTAGTTTTCCCCGTCTTCCTTATCTTAGTTCATTATATATTTTGCATTTCGTTAATTAATTTTATTTGTTTGGAATTATTTTGTTGTCACTTTAAGAACACAATGTTTACTGAATTCGATCTTTAATTTATATTGATGATAGAGATGAAAGATACTTAATCTATATTATTAATGTAGATGAAAGATCTTTAATGTATATTAACAGTATAGATTAAAGATGTAGATAAAAGCCTAAATTTTGTGTGTTACAACTTTCAAGAACCCTTTTCAAGTTAGACGTTGTCCAATACTACGTGCGGACTCAGAAACGTCAATGAACATTTAATATATTATTAAGTCACAATTTTGTATGTAAAATGTCGACTTAATGACTGTTTAAAAAATTTTTGATCTCTCTGGCTACGGCCGTTGTAGGTTGTACCTCTGTATAACCAATGCACCCACAACTAGCCGAAGTCACTAAATATCAAGCCAAGGTGACAAGCCTATCACCAACCGGTCACATATCCAATTCCTGGCAACATTATTTGTATTAGAAAATTGAAAATATACTCGTACATTTCTTATTATTTGTTTTGCCCGACCCGGGGATCGAACCCGGGACCTCAAGGACATCATAAATTGTATTTTGACCATTCTCACCCTTAAAGGTCTTCACACAATGTCTACTTACCAATGGACTGGTAGCGTCAAGTATAAAAGTCGAACAACGAGAAGAAAAACGTCGAACCATAAACTTCATGCAACTAGTGTAATAATTAGGTTGGAAAATAAGTTTCAAAGTAGTAATAATCACGTCATCAAACTTCGCATACTATTTGAGACGCGTTCGCCACAAATTTCATTGAAAGTCGCGTTGTGGAGCGGAATGTTGGCGGTGCCTCTAATCAGCTTATTTACCGACACGACATTCAAAGAACGTGATTTAATAATCCGGCGTGCAGTGCTTTAGGGGGATAGTGCAGCGCCAAGTCCATAACGAAGTACATAATCTTAAAAAAGTATCTTGACGACTATATCTCCGAAGAGGTAGGCTGAGGCACAACCAAGGCGCTCACGACTAGCCGAAGACATTAAGTCCCACAATATAATAGATGGCAAGCCTATTTATTGCCAACGAGGCATATGCATACATTATATTTTATACAATACAATATATTATATTGCTTGGCCCGGGGATCAAACGCGGGACCTCAAAAAGTCAAGTTCAACACCGGACTGTTAGAGCACAGAGGTGATATTTTATGATCTAAATATTAAAAATTTACATAACCTTCGTTAAAACCGAATGGTATATTGTAGCTGAGAACCATCCCGATCACATGAAAAAAAAAACAAATGTAACTAAATGAAAGTCAAAATAGCGGGAATTAATGTAAACATCTAGAGAAAACAAAAAAAAATTAAACCACGAAAGCGTAGATTGTATATATATTTTACATACTGAAACGATATATGTTTTTCTAGTAAGAGCTAAGCTAGTGAGAATAGTAATTAATGAAGATTGTCGTATTCTATTTTCTGTCGAACTTTTTCCTTTATCGAACCAACATGTTTTATAAATTTTTCGTTACGTATTTTTTTTTCTAAATGGTATTCTTACACTTATATATAAATCCAAACTTTTTAATTTGTAACTTCTCAGCAAAAAAATGTGTATTGGGTCCAGCACGATAACACGGGTAAGACGGTACTTAAGGAATAGATTGCACTTACCAGAAGCTGGAGAGCCAAAATATATCCACCTCCACACATAACATACATACACACACATTTCATTAGCACCAGCAATACACATACTACTAGAAACTCAAAGTACGTTTCGCTTCATGACTGAAACTCTAGAGAATTCGACAGCACTCTACGAAGGTCAAGTATAAACGCGTTTATACTAACTCTTAGGTTTGCCGGGACTACGGCTGTCATGATGCTGACGTTGTAGGGACTCTCTCGCCCACAAAGTCCGATGAAGTAGTAAAAACAGCGACACATTACCCATAAAAAAGTCCTAATTGTGAGTTCCGCAAAGTAACGCCCTGTCTTGATCCGGGCTTCTTTGCAGAATAGACCATCTGCCTTTCTGCCAAGCAGCTCATAAAAGACGAGCATAGGCTTACCGCCACTAAAACCGTGACATCTGACTAGGTCGTAGAGTTTGGGAACGACTTACCCGGATTGGTATCACCGCCTTACCTATTCCTGCCGTCATAACATCATTACGTATTCCGGTTCGGAAAGTAAGGTAGTCGATAAACTTACGTTTGCTCGAGGCCTAACATCTCGGCCTCAGGTTGCCAACGCACCACTACTACCTTTGGTGTCTCTAGGCGGCGTGAATTTCTTACCGTCAGGAAAGCTGTCTGCTTGGTTGCCTTCCATTATCATAAAAAAATCTATTAATTTCTCCTCTGTGGTCCGGGTGTTGGACTTGACTGCATGAGGTCCCGGCTTCGAATCCTACGTCGGCCAACACAAAGAAAATTGGATTTCTCCAATTTTCTAATAAAAAAATGTTGGTCGGAATTGGAAATGTGCACGGTTGACGATAGGCTTGCCACCTATCACACTGTGGGACTTAGTGTCTTCGGCTAGTCGTGGGTGCTTGGTTGTACCTCTGCCTACCTCTTCGGGGATATGGGCGTGAAGATACTTTTTTTTATTAATTTCTAATATGTGTTTCATAAAAGCAGCGTCAGACTATCTTCCTAACGATGTATCGGTATTGGGAGTATCGATGTCGCGCGATTTTGGCGCGCGACCAACGCTATGTCGTTGGATGCCGACTGACCGTTTCGTTTTATTTTATGTTCCATCAGGACCTTTGCAGGAGGATATTAGCATAAATAATGTTACTGAAAAGGATTTGCAGCAACTGGCTTTTACTTAATTAAAAAAATATTTTTTTGAAGTTTTAGTTTACATTTTCTGTTGTATATTTATATATAACCTTTCCAACAAGATCTATTTAGGCCCTTTTACATCTTGAAGCAAAGGAAATTTAAAAATTATTTCGGAATCGTAGTGAAGGCTAATCCTGTTTTTTAATGTTTCATAACTTTGAAAGTGGTTAAATGCAAGATAAACCCACCCACGAAATAGTACGTAGGGTAGCATAGATTATAATGAATGTAGGTACACATTTACCAAAAAAAAACTTTTTTTTAGGTAAATGTTTGTTAGGAGATCCTCAACACAAAAATTACTTTGTTTTTTTGTTTTTTGCATTATGTTTTTCATGTTTGTATCAATGACACAGTTGTATCTGAGGTTTTTATCTACTAACATTGCTAGTCAGAAACGGATTGCTTCTCTTCTTTGGTTTTTGCTTGTGTAAGCTCAAATCATAGTGTCTCTTGAATTTAGGAGACATCCGTGATCTATGGATACTAAAACTCTTCGGTCAGAAGACAGCGACTACAACATTTATGATGTATTTAGAACATAGTTATCTCTTTATCATCAGACCAGGTAGACCATCAGGAGAGCCGTTTCCATGTTCGTTATATTATCATCACTTAAAAAAATGTAACAATTAGCCAAATTCGCACATCTATTAGCGCTTGTATATGATGCATGTGAATGAAATTCTTTTTTTTTTTAGTTTTTGGCATTGGCATTAAGCATTTGCCGTTACTTTAATTAAAATTTGAATCCAGTTACCAAATTTAACAAAATCGAATTTAGATTATGCAAAATTAGTCATAAGTCGTCAAAAAATGTCATGGCAGGGTCAAGAGTAAAGTGGTGGCCTCATTATTTAACCTCATTTAATGATATTTGGCGCCAACGAGGAATACACGATATACTAGTTTCTTCGTGATTATTTCACTTGTACACTTTCATTGTAACGAACTTGTACGAAATGCCAAGAAATTTGATTAATTTCACTCACTATAAATACGAATTTCATTAATTATGAAAAAACTAAAACTCAAATTTTCGATGTAGCCAAAACAGTGAAACTGTTTATAATATTGGAAGGCAAACAAGCAGACGGATTTCTTCTGACAGATCTTCCTGATGGTAAGAAATTCACGCTGCCTGGTAACGGCCACGGTGTTAGGCAACGGTAAGTGTTGACGTCATGACAGCAGAATAGATAAGGCGGTGGTACCAAACCGGACGAGTCGCTTCGAAAACTTAAGCAGATGTCACGGTGTTGATGACGGTAAGCCTATGCTCGCCTTTTACGAGGCTGTCTGGCAGGAAGGCAGATGGTCTATTCTGCTAAGGAGCCCGGACCAACACGGGGAATAAACTAAAAAACTTTTGCCAATTGACGGTAGTCATAAAAAAAAAGTTATAAGTTTTTTAAGTAGAGTGTACTAGAAAGTACACGCAAGTGTATTTAAAGCTCCTGTTATATAAGATGAAAATTTGTCACGTTTTTAGTTTTTTGCGTCGACTGTTTTGACAACAGTTAGTATGAAGCTGTAGGATTGTAAAGACAGTTGCTATGTTAAAAATATTTCAGCAATACCAGCCACCGTTTTCCCCTTATCCACCTGCACATTCTGCACAATTTTATCAACAAAACACGAGCGGAAATCACATTTGCATAATGAAAACATATCCGGAACGCGTTGATACATTCAGATTTTCGTAATTATTTCGCTAAAAACAGTTGCCTATGATATTTTGAAGTTTGTAGATGGTTTTTGTATGTCATAAAAAGTTTTTTCTGATCATATATCCTCTAGTTTGTAGTGTAATTGTTTTTTATGTATTTTAGTGCACAATAAAGAGTTGTTTTATTCTAGTCCATAGTACAAAATAAATTCGCTTTGTCTGTCCCTATGTACGCTTAGATCTTTAAAACTATGCAACGTATTTTGATGTGGTTTTTTCAATAGATAGAGTGATTCAAGAGGAATTGATATAGTGTAAGACTACTGGAATAATATGATAAAATATGATTATTTTAGTAAGTAATTAACAAATATGTAAAAGATACCCCTGAAATCTGTGTTTATTATTGCATTGTTAATTTTATGTTTTATTTAAAAAAATGTTTTATCAGCAAGAGACGGGCGTAGGTTACTTTTTTTAAAAGTGGATGGAAAGGTTCAAAATTTTAAACTACTAATGTTATCACCATCTGCTGTCTGTGGCACAGCTGAAGGCATCTTTTAGTTTAAAGTCAAGTTTTGTGGGACACCGATCCGTATTTCAGTTCGAACTCTATCATCTCAGTTAAGCATCACCCAGACGGTTGTAATCATGCCCCAATCACGACTTCCATGAAGGTGACCTTGGTGGAAAATTTTATTCGAAACAAATCAACATTTGGGTGAACATGAACGTAGACGTTCATACGAATGCAGACCAACGCTAAGAATCAATGTTTTACTCTTATTACCTATTATCAAGTAGGTAATCTTTTTGTTTATAAGTCAGACAATCAGTTTATTTGTCACTACCTTTATAACTTTTTTGGGTGGCTGAGTTTTGCGGAGATTCGACAGGACTGGGATCACCGGCTTTGCTCTTTCTGTTAACTTCAGTGCTTGCCACTGAACAAACTGAAGGGTAGGGTAGCCGGTAAACTTAAACAAGAGGCTTAACATTTCAGCCTTAGTTTTGTAATGCTTTATTACCATTTTCGGTATATACCTATAGACGACGTATATTTCTTATCCTAAATTTTTTTATCGCCTCTGTGGTCTAGCGGTTCAGGTGTTGGACTTGACTGCATGAGGTCCCGGGTTCGAATCCCGGGTCGGGAAACAAAGAGAAAGGTTGATTTTTCCAATTTTATAATTTTAAAAATGTTGCTCGGGATTGTATATGTGCCCAATTGGCGATAGGCTTGCCACATTATCACATTGTGGGACTTAGTATCTTCGGCTAGCTGAGGGTGCCCTGGTTGTGCCTCTGCCTACCTCTTCGGGCTTGTGGGCGTGAAGATATAATTTTTTATTTTTTTAAGCAGAAAAAAAAATTTCTTTCATTCCAATTAAATGCATGCTAACAATTACTTCCTAGGCTATACCGTTGCTAAGATTTTGATGAATTTTGATATGCGTTCCGTATTTGAACGTTAAAATAGAACAGACTTATTTATGTTTAGTTACAAATCCCTGATGATGACGTGAAAAGTGGAACCAGTTGGTTAAAATGTAATATAAAGTGTTAAATAAAGCGTATAGTATAGTGGAAAAGTTCAAGAGTTTACCTTAAAAAAAGTATGTTGAATGGAACTCCACCCAGCGCCGACGATAACGAGTGTAGATTCTGCTATAAGTATAGTTAAAAACTCTAACTAAATAACACGCTACTTTTTTCTTCAAAAATAAACCCACACACGACTATTACACTGGCCTACAGAAACACATTTTTGGTTTAGTGCGTCTCTGTTCGCATCTGTAGTCGGTAAAGTAGGTAGTATGAATTACATTATTGCCACTAGATGTCAGCTGACAGCTCTAGTTTACCTAAAATATTCTCATCTTAACTTTTTTCTGGTTTTATTCGAAATCAGTCCGTATTACAATTATTTTTATGACATTATATAAATTAATTGTACAAATTGTCCTGGAAAGTCTCACTCAAGAAAATCACTCAAAAAAAGTTTTCTAGATGTATAATTTCCAAATAAATTACTATTCACTCGAAAATGTGTATTTTTATTCGATTTTATGAACAAGAGCTGATATGAAAAAAGTGACTAGATTCAGGTATTACCCAAAATCAGGTATAAAATCTTAGGCACCAAAATGAGTGTAGGCCAGTGTAATGTAATAAAATAATTGAAAAAAAAATAAACAGTCCTGGACAAGTTATACAAATTGAATCCAACCCTTGATATATACAACATATGCTTGTGTTTTGGGTGTTAGTCAACGATACCAATACATAAAAATACTTAAATAGATTCCAGAATACATTTAATAAACACCCAGGCCCGGAAATGCAGACATTTAAATGTTCATCACACAAATTGCCCTGCCCCCGTCGGGAATCGAACCCGAGCCTCGCGGTTGTTAGATGGTGTTAGGCGTGTACGCTAGCCACTCGACCAACGAGGCGGTCGGTAATAGTATACTAATAATTGTTATATTACGCGGGCGTAACCGCGGAACATTATTACCTCAACGTAATTAAATGTCGGCTTTGAGTACTCGGTGAAACATTCAGAGCTTAGTAATTATTTTGATTTAATCATTTCGCATTGGAAGCGAATCCATCATTAATGTTTCTATTTAAAAAAAAAAACATAATGAATCCGACTTGTGTTAATATTTTAAAAATTTAAACGGAATACTCGCGGATTTATTATTCCTTAATTAAACATAGATATAGAAGTTATCTATTTGTTATTATATGATTATTTAAATCATGCAAGTAGGATAAAATATGCGGTTGAAATTAGAGAGTTAAGGAATAACTGTGGTTTTACGCTCGTTACAACAGTGAGATTAGAGAGAGTAGCATTGAAAGAAATTATTAATGAAAATATTAGAATGGTCATGCTCCGTTGGTTTGGTCATGTATAAAGAGTGGCAGATGAAGATAGACAAATCAGATATAAAATGCGAATGTGGATGGATGTTGGTACTCAGAGAGAGCTAGGTCGACCTATTCCGCTATCAAATCATTTGTGTTTTGTCCGAGGGTTGTTCGAAGAGTCTTCGAAACTGGCGTGTTTGTGCTAAAAGAGCAATGAATGTGAAGGAAGCTAGGAAGATGAAGAAATGAATGAAGGAAGTAACTCTAGTCACTTGAAAGCCTCGCTTAGCCCCCAAGGCTTTTAGTGTGAAGATATGTATACATGCATTTATAATTAAACTTTCCATTTTTGTTCGATTCAATACCTTATTTTACCTAATTCTATTGTTTATTCTGATCATCTCTTTTTTTCTCCGTTTTTCTTTCGTATCAATATTTTTAGTAGTTTTGTGTATATAGTAAAAACTTTTGCGGTTTAAATAGTGTTTATCAAATGTTTACGAAAAAATTAACTTGTAAATATTATTCTATTCATTGATAAGTTTAAAATTCTAGTAACAATTTTGTGAAAATAAAAAATGTGACACACAACAT
This sequence comes from Calephelis virginiensis, assembly GCA_002245475.1. NCBI lineage: Eukaryota > Metazoa > Arthropoda > Insecta > Lepidoptera > Riodinidae > Calephelis > Calephelis virginiensis. The sequence goes on along the minus strand of NJDC01000282.1, from coordinate 223,885 downwards.
TACAAATAGATTCTTACGTTAGTTATTACTAATGACTATGAATGGAATTTCTCCAACTGCCGAGGATGGAAAGTGTACAGCACGTTTTATTCTTTTTGTATCGCTCGTGATATTTGCGGCGGAGTGTACATAATAAATTACATACTTTCGGGTCAGCGGAGTGAGCACGGCCACATGCATCTGAAATTTTCCACATCGTGTTATATGAATGTGTAATTTCTTATTTTCATTCATCTTTCGTACTGTAAAAAATTGGAATTTGCTTCCGAAAACTGAATTTCCGGAGGGTTATAGTTTGGATTATTATTAAAGTAAAGTAAAGTATCTTCACGCCCATATCCCCGAAGAGGTAGGCAGATGGTACAACCAAGGCACCCACGACTAGCCGAAGACTCTTAAGTCCCACAATGTGATAGGTGGCAAGCCTATCGCCAACCGGGCACATTTCCAATCCCGACCAACATTTTTTTTAAATTAGAAAATTGGAAAAATCCAATCTACTTTTTGTTGGCCTACCCGGGATTCGAACCCGGGACCTCATGCAGTCAAGTCCAACACCCGGACCGCTAGACCACAGAGTTAGAATTAATAAGATATTTCCAACTTAGGATACCTCCATCTTTGTCTTCAACATTACTTTCCATTATAATCTACTCGACAATTTTAAAGTAATGTATAATTGAGATACGACGTTTAAACATTTTTTGTATCCCTTTAAACCCATAAAAAAGAAAGCTATCAATAAATTGACAATCAAAAAGATTTCTATATATTTTTTGTACATTTCCTATCGAGTAGAGTTTGTGGTATGGTTTGTTAAAACCATAAAAACATAAAGCTGTAAAAAAATTCAAACTTAAAAAAAAATATTTCGTATTTTATTCAAAATTCTGAAACAATTAAAAAACAAGTATATTGTCATACTTTTTATAATCTCTCTTTTTACTAAACTATATTCTACAAAAGAAATCTCAGATTTTTATTTTTATGTAATTTTCTTATCGGATAGACTTAGTTGTATGAACTACCTGTTTTTGTAGTTAGCTGTACTTTAGTTTGATAATACTAAATAATGGTTCTCCTTCTTTGCCCACTTTTCATTTAAAATAATCATTACAATTGTATTAAGATACAAAATGTGTAAGTTCATTACCACCGATAATTAATTTAGATTAAAAAGTTAACACATAAAATATTTTGTGGGAATGAAATTTATAAATATCAACGTTTTGTCTGATGTCGACGTTTTCATTTTACCTGACATATCACCCGCACAGTGTGATCAAGCATCAACTTGAAAGTATTTATTGTTCTCATTTTGTATTCACATATCTGTTTTTGATTAGGTTTTACTGTATACATTAAGTTTTCTAGCAATTACAGTTCAATTTAAGAAAAATCACAAGTTCCCTTTCGTTACCGCTTTTCATTCAAAGTTATCTATACCTCTTTTTGAATAAACTCTATTACGCTTTGAATTATATTTTCTTGCAATTTAATTATAATTCAGGTTGATAAAAAGATTTCATTCACTACCGCTTTTCATTCAAAATTATCGTAACGATTTTATCGTCTTGTAAAATTAGTAGGTGGGTTATTTATTCAAGTTTATTTTTTGTGAAAAAAATAATAAAAAGAGTAGCTCAATTGGTTAGAGCATTCGTCGGCTTGAGACGAAAGGTTACAGGTTCAAATCCTGTCTGGGGCGAAATTTTTTCTTCCTTTAAAAATTTATAGAAATTTATCCCAAGCACAGGGCAAGTGCTAAAATAAAAATATGTTAATAATAAAAAGAGGTTAAATATTTCCATTAGTGGGTATTACTATCGTTATTAGCTATAACTCGGAATGCATTCTTTGGTTCACTATAATATTTATATAGGACCATCTCGGCAATGAATAAGGAATGATCAAATCTAATAATTAAATTAATGTCAGTTTTTTTACAGTTTTGCTGCGCTTAAATTATCATTATGTGTTTCGCTCGTGTTATTCGCAACATAAAATTTATGTTATTTTGGTATCGTTCGTAATATTCACAACACAAAAAACATTGTTCTTTAGGTATCGTTTGTGATATTCGCGGTGAAGTGTACATAATAAATTACATAGAGTCGGGTCAACAGAGTGAGCACGGCCACATCCATCTGAAATTTCCCACATCGTGCAATCGAGTCCGAATATGAACGCGTAATTGCTTATTTGCCTCATTTGAGATTTAAACACGATAGGTGTCCGCGAACCGTCTGATACGATCACTTCACAAATCACATACGCTTTTGTTCAGCACCATAATTAATTAGTGACTTGAGAGACTTCACTTCGATCTTGCGAATCGCGTTTTGAATACTTCAGTCATTTTTATTTTGATAGAGATATATACATTTAAACTGTGGTTTATTTCTTAAGCATTTTTTTTTATGATATTAGAAGGCAAGCAAGGAGACGGATTTCCTGATGGTAAGAAATTTACGCCGCCTAGAGACAACAAAGGTGGTATAAGTGCGTTGCCAACGTGAGGCCGGAACATTAGGCCTCGAGCAAAAGTAAATTTACCGGTTACCTCATCCTCCGAACCGGAACACATCAACGGCAAGCACTGACGTTATAGCAGGAAACTGTGAGGCGGTGGTACCAATCCGGGCGAGTCGTTACTAAACTCGACCACATAGTCAGATGTCACCCCAATGTAAATAGTGATAAGTTTGACGTGTTTGTGTGTTTATATGTGTGTATGTGTGTCTGTAGCAATATAACGTTTGTACGGATGTAATGATTTCGATATTGTTTTTTTTTATACCTGACGTGACCGAAATGGTTCTTACCTACGTTACATGTAGGTTTTCGGGGGGCTATTGAAAATTTTTAATTATAGAGTTCTAAAGTATATTGGCTAACGGCAAATATTAATAATCAATCCTAATCCAGAACTTGCTGTCCAAGATTGATAATTTGATCCATTTTTATGTTATCACTTGCCAATAACATTTCTGTGGACAGGATAAATATGGCAATTAGGTAAAGGATAGGCCGGTGGATGCGCAGCTATCTAGATTGCTTGTTATAAATCTTTAGAGATACATTATTAAAATTGGCCGTAAGTTAATACTTTGATATTTTTAAATGCAGACATCTAAATATTTATAACACAAATGCCTGCTTTGTCAGGAATCTGAACCTCGCAGTTGGTCGGTAGAGTTGGGCATGTACGTTAACCCCTCGACCTAAGAGGCGGTCGTAAAATATTTATTTATTTTAAAACACCCTACGCAATCGGTGAGTGGTAAGTAAGTAACTTCACGCCCACATCCCCGAAGACGTATGCAGAGGCACAACCAGGGCACCCACAACTAACCGAATAACTAAGTCTCACAATGTGATTGGTGGCAATTCATATCGCCAACTGGGCTCATATCCAATCCCGAACAACACTTTTTAGTAGAAAATTGGAAATACCCAATTTTCGTTTTGTTGCCCGATCCGGGAATCGAACCCGGAATATTGTGCAGTCAAGTCCAATAACTGGACCGCTAAACCACAGAGAATTGCGAATGAAAAATATTATTAACCAGCATTTTCATTTCATGAAGCCAGTTTGAGTCTGAATGAATTAAAGAGACCGTTCGTAATGGTGTTGGCAGAAATATTGATGGTTCAGAAACAAATAGAGCGTTGATGACAAGTCGAGCTGAGCTATATTTCGTGAGCCAAAATTTAAATAAAACAAGCCACCGGCTTGGCCGCAGTAGTTGTTATCGAACTGTCAATTTATGTTTTATTATCTGTGAACATCTATAGAACTTATGCGATTATAATCTTTACCTCTTTTAGTTTTAATAAAAAAATGTTGTTCGGGATTGGATATGTGCCCGGTTGGCGAGTGGCTTGGCACTTATCACATTGTGGGACTAAGTGTCTTCTGTCAATTCATGTTTTATTATTTGTGAATATCTATAGAATGTATGCGATTATAAACTTTACCTCTTTTGGTTGTTATAAAAAAATGTTGTTAGGGATTGGATAATGGATATGTGCCCGGTTGGCGAGTGGCTTGGGACTTATCACATTGTGGGACTAAGTGTCTTCTGTCAATTCATGTCTTATTATTTGTGAATATCTATAGAACGTATGCGATTATTATCCTTACCTCTTTTAGTTATAATAATAATAAAAAAAAATGTTGCTCGGGATTTGATATGTGCCAGATTGGCGATAAGCTTGCCACATGTCATATTGTGGGACTAAGTGTCTTCGGTTAGGGTGCCCTGGTTGTGCCTCTGCCTTCCATTATGAACAGTTACTTTTCTTTTTGCCTCTGCCTACCACTTCGGGGATATCGACGTGAAGATACTACTTTTATCTCGTTTAGGTAAAACTTTTTTTTTTATTTTTTTTAAGTGATAGATCAGCGAATAAACCCACGGGCTTTCCTGATGGTAAGATACAACCGTGGCCTATAGACACCATAGATGTTACAGGTGCGTCGGTGTTCTGCGGCCGGGATGATATGATGCATCATATCATCCCGGCTACCGAGTCATTGTGGTGACAGGAATAGGTAAGGCGGAGGATCCCTACCTGGGCAAGGTGCTGCACAGTACTCTGCCACCAGTCTGGTTGGTGATAACCATTTTTAACCAGGGCTTGCCTCTCACGAGCTTCCCGGCAAAAAAGGCAGATGGTCTATCCCACTCAGCGGATCCGGACCAACACGGGGTAGTTTTCTAAAAGTTATTGATAAAATGTTTTTTTTTAATTAATGGAAAGCTTAGGAAGAGTGTAAGGTCGCTGCACACTCAATTCAAATAAGCCTATACACTCTTGTTTTATTTAACTTTGTACCAAACAAACTGAACGTGTGGCACGAAA
>NJDC01000282.1:195005-209913 GCA_002245475.1 Calephelis virginiensis | reverse complement strand
AAAAAATTACCATCCGAGCGAAGCCGGATCAGGCAACTAGTAATATATATAAATTACGTGTCACATTGTTACGTGACTCCTAAACTACTTGACCGATTTCAATCAATTTTACACACCGTGTGCAGTTTGATCTATTTTGAAAGATAGGATAGTTTACATCTCAATTTATCCCGGACGAAGCCGCGGGTAACAGCTAGTTAGTTCTATAAACAAAAACTCATAAATTCGACTCGCATTTATTTATATATTTTTATAGTAAATTGATATTGACGTCAGTATTGTAATGTGTCAAATTGTCCATCATAGCATGCCGCTAGTATAGTCTATTCTCTTGACGCGGTATTCCTTGTACTTAAAAAAGCTTTACTTTTTTCCTGCAACGCACCTTTGCCACCTTTGGTGTCTTTAGTCTTCATTATAGGACAAAACTTATGTCCGCTTCTTACGAGCTGCCAACGAAACAAATTAATACAGCAATTCAAATATCGTGCGATATAGAAATCACTCGGTGATAATTTAAAAATAGCACCTCTCGTATCGTGAGTCAGCTTACGATATTTATAATGTGCGTTTTATTGGACGCAAACATATCGGGATATGTAAATGAGCTGAGGTCGAAGGAAATATTACTTCACAGCTGGACGGAAATGGGACAATTATAACCTGTTTCAACTTTTCCCACGGTTTGGCGGTCAACAAGTTGTGGCCGGCGTGGGATTTTGTTGTGCGAATTAACATTGCATTGTGTTTGATTTGTAGTGTTAATAATATTATGTATTATTTAAAAAAAAAACTCTTCAGCGTGGGTTAGTAGTAGGTAGTAGGAGTCGGCGTGTGGCAGAAGTTTTGAACTTAAAGCAAAGTTGAGATTGTGGTTTTGTGTAATATTTTTAATTAAAAAATACGTATACTATTTCAAAATGAATGTTTTTTTTGACGTGACAACGTTATAAATTAGGTTGTGGCTCGGAGTCACTCTTGAAAAAGTGTAACGCCCGCTCACGTCTGTTACGATGAGTCACCGAACGAGAGAGAGGCCCGCCGGACCGGTACAATGTTTTAGTAAACAAAATATATTTCTATACCTAGTCGGGTTAGGCCTCGAGCAAAAATAAGTTTACCGGCTACCTTACCCTCCAAACCGGAACACGTCATGACGTTATAGCGGCAGGAATAGGTAAGGCGGTTGTAACAATTCGGGTGAGTCGCTGCGAAACTCTACCACCTAGTCAGATGTCACGGTGTTAGTGACGGTAAGCCTGTGCTCGCCTTTTCGAGCTGGTTGGCAGGAAACCAGATGGTCTATTCTGCAAAGGAGCCCGGACCAACACGGGGCCTGTGTGGTCTAGCGGTCCGTCTTTGGAGTTGACTTCTTAAGGTCTCGGGTTCGATCCCCGTGTTGGGCAGCAAAAAAAACATTAGAAAATGTATATTTTCAATTTTCTAATAAAAATAACGTTTCCAGGGATTGGATATGTGCCCAGTTGGTGAAAGGCTTGCCACCTATCACATTGTGGGATTTTGTGTCTTCGGCTAGTCGTGGGTACCCTATTTGTGCCTCTGCCTAACCTCTTCGGGGATTTGGGCTTGAAGACACTTTTTTTGAAATATGTAGAATACAGATTATTAATATAATATCAATTGTGACGGCATCAAAAGTTAAAACGTTTCGGGACTCTTCCATTAATTCTGATTACACCATCGAGCGATGGGGTCATCACAACTTAACGCTTCAAATATATTATTTATCTTTACTTAATTGGATTTTGACGTGGTGATCACAAAGTGTAATTTGGTTAATCCTACAGTTATAACTTCCTTGCACACAAATACTGAATTAATGTCGACCGAGCGCTTAGTAGAACAATAGGGTGAGGCCTCACGAAAGTACGCCATTAGTAACAACATTATTTTAATATTCATTCATTTATTATTCACGTGACGTGTTCACTTTTATGGCTTTCGTTATGATATAAAAACGTGTGACATTTTATGACAGAATAATAAATAGGTGCCATCAAATGTACTGTAAGATGTATTGCTTTGTCGATGTTGCATAAACTCGACTGCGTGTTGGTTTCTTTGAAGTATGTACGCCAAATTTTATTTTATACTATTAGCCTCGGGGAATTTCGTTCCACCCGTTCTGTTTGTATGGGAAAACCTAAAATGTTGTTTTTCTTAGCTTCCTCGAAATTTTCCTCTTTTCTTATCTTCTAAACCTTCCCTGAATTTCCACAAATAATTAAAGATCAAAAATAGTCAAATCGGTTCAGCCGTTCTCGAGTTTTAGCGAGACTAACGAACAGCAAATATTTTATATCTGTTCCGGCAAATTTTGTTCCACCCGTTCTGTTTATTTAGGAAATATTAAAATGTTGTTTTTTATAGGTTCTTCGCAGTTTTTCCCTTTTTTTATCTTTAAAACTTTTCCTGGACCTTAACGAATAATTCAAAATCAAAATAAGCCAAATCAGTTCAGTCTTTCTCGAGTTTTGTCCGGTTGGCGATAGGCTTGCCACCTATCACATTGTGAGACTTAGTGTCTTCGGCTTGTCGTGGGTGCCCTGGTTATACCTCCGTTTATCTCTTCGATATGGGCATGAAGATACTAAGAAAGAGTAAACCGCTTTATTTTATTATCTGTATTGCACAATTTGCTAGCCTTTTGTCTTTGTTAGGGTTCATTTCTATATACTTTTTTAATTAGATTAAATTATATATCACCAGAAGTGTGAAATACTCGTTAGCTTTTAAATTTCCTTAAAAAATAAAATTCTCGTTATTAACAGCAAATCGTTGAACAAAGCGCTGTGACTGCATACACCCTAAGTCAATATAAACTATTGATCCGTTGATAAGATTTGGTATCTGCTATCTAAGTGAGGGCTACACTAAATATTTTGCGTTATCATATGGGGAAACATTGACGGCACTGTTTTTTTTTATTCTAATGTTTTAAAGGTTTTTTTTAGATATGTCATCCTGTCGAACACTGTGGCCTTACCATGAGTCTACAACTTCTCAAATTTACTATACTCGCTACCGTCTCTGCAAATTATTTGTATGAAAACTTTGAACAGTGCCTCTATCGGTAATTAAGAGAAACACATTTTTAGACCAAAAGTGTCACAAATTTCATGATGTCATAGACTTGATGTAAAGATATTTATGTATTAGCTTTTATGTAAAGCACACACAAGCACGTGGGAGCGCATGTGTGTGCCTAATATGTATGTATAATCTTAATATCGAATACCTTCACATGTTTTCGTTTTTCTATTATTTTATTATACATATTTAAGTCGCATATGAACGCTTTCAAATTTAAATCTCAACAGCACCATTGAAATTGGCGTTATTCAGCACCCAGGCAAGTTGGCACGCTGAAACCAAAATTTAATTAACATAAAAAGTTTTCAACTTAGCCTGCTTAGCTGCCATACAAATACGATGTGTAGTATACACAGTGCAGCAAGGACTCGCTGCGAAACTAGGACGGCCGGTACAATAGCGGCGACCAGCTCAAAAGCCAATTTTTTGAAATGCATTACGAACGGATGAAAAGTCAAACAACAACTGTAACACACTTAGGGCTGCCAGTTTCTTGATAATGACAATTAAACATTTTTTTCGAACAAAATTGAAAGTGAAAAAAAAAATTAAAGAAGAACGTCCGCGTCAGTGAGATGAAGGTTATGGGTTCGACCATTGACTGAGTTATTTTTTTTACTTTTTTGTGAAAAAAATATCCCTGCTTGATTATTGATTTAGTGATAACACTTTTTGTAAAAAAATATCCCAACCTAGGAAAAAGGGTTAATATTAATTATTTACTTGCTATTGCTCGTTTTAAGTTTATGTTTTTTTTTACTGAATGTGGATTGTCCCGTATTCTTTTTAAGTTTAAATTACAGACGTAATTACATTCAATAGAAAGATCGATAGACCAAATAATCTAAAATCCAGATTGTAAAGAAACATTTAAACTTACAGGTCAGCTTGCATGTACATACATACGTTCATGCCAATTCACCCCTGCAGGATTGAGAGAGAATACCGAGTGCCAAGTGAACGAATTTCACTGGGTCGGCTAGTAATAAATAATTAAGAACATGGATAAATGAGCTCCTAATTCCCACGTCAATTCCTGATCTTTCGTCTCTTCGAACTTACTCTTATAAGTTACATGTTTTTCCATACTATGATTTACGCAGTCCGAAAAAACACTAATGAAATCGAAATCTGAATTTAAGCTTCAAATGATTTGTCATTTATTTAATCCTACTTAATTAAAAGTTATTAAACATTAAAAGGAGTTAAGAATTTGATTTGTTGAATAAATTTTAAAACGTACTTAATTATGACCCAATTTGAGACCAAAATTACCCCAAATTGAGACCCAACGGGGACATTCAAATCAGCATTGTTCGGCACTCGGGTAAGTTGGCTAAAGCCGAATGTAATTAACGCAAAAAGTTTCCAACTTATCTTAATTAGTAATCACATAAATATGCAACGCGTATGTGAAACCGAGAATGGAGAATGAGTGGATTGTGAGCTGACCAAAGTATCTTCACGCTCAAATGCCCGAAGAGGTGGGCCGAGGCGCAACCAGGGCACCCACGACTAGCCTAAGACACTAAGTCTCACAATGTATCACATTGTGAGACTTAGTGTCTTAGGTGGTGTCGTAGTGGTGGCGAGCGTATCAGCAATTGGGCACATATTACGTTAACGTTATTTTTGTTAGATGATTGAAAGTACTCGTTTTCTAATTTTTTGTTGCCCAACCCGGGGGTCAAACCCGGGATCTCAAGAAGTCGAGTCCGACGTCGGACCGCTAGACCACGATGTGGGCTCTCTTTTTGACGATATGTAAGATACTTTTACGCATGCGGTATACGCATTTCTCGTAGTTGTCATGTTTACTCAGAAGGGACTCAGGAGGTATTTGTAGCGTAAAAACTTACATAGGAAAATATTTGGTGTCTATAAGTTTACTTTGTCAGTTTTTTTTCGAGCAAATTATTATTTTGTAACATTATAACCTGGATAAAAAATCCAACTTGAATAGCTTTCAGTTGTCTATTTTTTTATTGAAACCATATGATGTGACAACCCTTAAGCACTGCCAGCGATAGCCAAAAAGGTTATACAGGAAAAAACAATAACCTGACATAAGCGAGATGCAAATACATATCAAAGGGTAGTGCGACAGAGAGGAGCGACTGTCACGCACCTGCCGCCCCTTCACCTGGCTCGGTTCGTTCATATTTGATTAGGTTCAGACGTGAGCGTCAGTTGTAACTAGGATAGGGAAGGAATGAATTGTCTGTGCTAAAAAACAACCGGTAACGTGTATGGAAACGTAGTTAACGTCAACACGTCTAATGGGAACGTTATAGACTTAACTGTGTATTACCTGACGTTTTGCACGTTTTGTCTTTGTATTCTTTAATCTAATACTATAGGATTACTAGGTGGTAGAGTTTAGCAGCGACCCGCCCGGTTTGGTACCACCGCCTTACTTATTCCTGCCACCATAACTTCATGACGTGTTCCGGTTAGGAGGGTAAGGTAGCCGGTAAACTTACTTTTACTCGAGGCCTAACATCCCGGCCTCAGATTGGCAACGCACCATTACCACCTTTGTCCCACGTCTCTAGGTAGCGTGAATTTCTTATCACCAGGAAATCCGTTTGCTTGTTTGCCTTCCATTATCATAAAAAAAGTAAGGGCGACTTCTATCCTCGTGTCAGTCCAGATTCCCTGTGTAGGTTGTCTGTTTCACTGGTCAACTCATCCCAGTAGGAAAAAAATAGCATCAATAGCATCTTCACGCCCATATCCCCGATGGGGTAGTCAGAGGCACAACCAGGGCACCCACGACTAGCCGAAGACACTAAGTCCCACAATGTGATAGGTGGCAAGCCTATCGCCAACCGGGTAAAGTCCCAATCCCGAGCAACAATTTTTTTTATTAGAAAATTGGAACACCTCAATTTTCTTTTTGTTGCCCGACCCGGGATTCGCACCCCGGACCTCAAGCAGTCAAGTCCAACAACTGAACCGCTAGACCACAGAGGCGATCCACCACTTAACCTGTTCCTATAGCAGCAATGATAGTGTTCCAGTCCAGAGGCTAGGGTAGCCAATAGACTTGCACAATAAGCCTAGTGTAGCCAATAGACTTGCACAATAAGCCTAGGGTAGCCAATAGACTTGCACAGTAAGGCCAGGGTGGCCACAGGACACCGACGCACCATTAATCTCTGTGGTGTTAGTGGGCCACAGTTGTAAATCACACTAATATTATAAATGTGAATGTTTCTTTGTTTGGATGTTTGAATGTTTGGATATTTGGATGTTGGTTCGACAATCACGCAGAAACTACTGAAGGGATTTTGATGAAATTTGGTTTACAGACAGGGTATGAGCTGATTTGGGTGATAGAATAAATTTTATCCCAATGAAATTATCCCTTGGGAAATACACGCGGGCGAAGCTGCGGGCGGAAAGCTAGTAATGAATATTGTCACTAACATTCAGTGTGCAAGCCTTCTAAAAGAGATTTAAAATTCATCTCAACTCGGCTAATTGCGAAATACTTTCTTTTGACAGCCTCGATGGTCAAGAGCGCGACGGCTCGGGTTCGATTTCGGACGGCTAAATGCCTGCTCTATTTGAGTTATGAGCATTTAGATGTGTGTATTTTAATGTCTGAGTGTTTATTTAATTTATTCTGGTATATATTCATATATTTCTGTGTATTGGTATCGTTGACTAACACTCATATCATGAGCATATAATTAGCTTACTTCGTGGTAAGATACAATTTCTGTTACTTATCCAGGGATATTTATTTATTACTAGTCAACCCGCCGAACTTCATATCGCTTGACATTACCAGCTACTAACTGTTTATGTGCAAATCGTTTTTACCATTTTCCCAGGTTTCTCTTCAAAAGAATAACACAACAACTGAAAAAAATAAGCAAAATTGGCCCATCCGTTCAGGCGTGTTGCTATGACCAACTGAAATGGGAATTTTTTTATATATAGATTTATTTTTTGGAAGTCGGTTCATAATTCAAGTGCAAGTACGTTTATACTACTTTAGTGTATGATATATCGTCGAGGTCAGCCAAGCGGTCGACTTAGGTCATTCCAACCGCAGTTATCTAGATTCTAGACTCTCACGAGCTCAGCGGAACCACACTTCAGCTTTGCTACATTGAATATTATTTAGTTTGTTCATAATATTTGGATTTATAATGTGTACTAGTCGTTTCCCGTGATTCCATCTGTGGCCGTGGTCTATAGACACCAAAAATGTAGACGTCATACTGTCCTGTGGCCGAGATGTCAGCCCAATTTAGCAAGCTGATTTCCATCGTGAGAGTTTAACGCATTGTGGCCATAATCTTAATGTGTGGCGATCTATAACACTGCGATTCCGAAGATATTTCTTACCCCGCACAACACCTTTGTGGAATCAGTTACCGAGGGCAGTATTCCCAAACGAAGATGACTTAGGAACCTTCAAGTAAAGAGCGTATTCATTCATTGAAAGTCGGCTTCGCAGTTGTGATACTCCTGGTGTTGCGGATGTCCGTTGGCGGCGGTGATCACTTTCCATCAGGTGACCCACTTGCTCGTTTGCCTCCTCTTGCATTAAAAAGTCTGCCGGCTACACTACCCTCTGAACCGGGACACTGTTGGTGACACGACTAGTTAAGGCGGTGGATTCATACCCAGACGGGTATCAGCTTGACACACTACCACCAGTCTTGCTGGAAATCAGACAGTTAACATTTGGTCGCTTCTTACGAGCTGCCTGGTAAGAAGGCAGATGTATACACAGAGAACACGGATCGGTTTAGATCATTATGTTATAAGAATCTCAGAATGGAACGCACTACAACTGCTTTCCAGTTGGTCCCATATTATTTGATCCAGATCCGGTGAATAATTTTTGAGTAAAAAAAAAAGGAAAAAAAAACGTAGCTAATGTGTCCCATTTTGTTTGTTTGGATAACCCTATTGAAATTTAAGTAATTTTTGTTCAGTTGTGATGTTTTCGGCCTTCATGTTTTTGTACAACCTTCTGAATGTCATAACACCTGTGTTAATCACATTGATACATGTGAAATTGAACCGAAATCGCGTCTCGTGTACGCTAAGTCCTCAACTATCGAGGCAACAAAGTTTCGGTCGTAGGTATAAATAAAATAAATTATAAATAAATAATGAAAATAAAAACTTTTGAGTATACTTTAATCATGTAATTAAGTTTGGGAGTCCGTGCCCGAGTTTCGGTGACCGGAAATGCTTGCGGGAGGCGCTGGATTTGACCGGAAGTTGCAATCTCTGGTTTGATGTGTTAAGCTACTTGCTGGGTTATTAATTAGTGGCGTCTGGCGTGAGGCATCCGGCAGATAGGGGTGTGCAAAAATTTTTCACATGTAATATAATTAACGACCTGACAGTTTAATTATTCCATTAATTTTACCTTTATAGTTGACCTTAGCGTGTCTACAATTTTCACAGTTATAAAAAAATTGCTGTTGTGTGTATTATCTTATACTTAATAATATTTTAAATTAGCTGTGGCCGTGGCTTTTTCCGCGTGGAATTTAACTAAAAAGTCTAAAATGAAAGAAGCCAAATTACTGTTTATTGCCTCAGTTGTCCGCCAGTGTCCCGTCAATATTGGTCCAGCCGTTTTCGAGACTAGCTGGAACAAAGTGACAGACAAACTGATAGGCAAAATGGTAAAAAACATTATTTTGATATATGTATCGTATAAATTAAGTAATTCATTAAGAAACGGTTATTTTAATATTACAAAACAGACACACCAAATTTTATTTATTTATATTATGTATATTGTATATATTTACGGTTTTAGAGTTAGAACAATTGAACAGAGTTGAATGAGTTGTAACACAGTAATAGGTAAGACTTTAAATAACGATACATACAACTTTTTGTTACGATATTTCAATGAGATAACTAAGTAACTTTATTTATTTATTTATCGCCTCTGTGGTCTAGTCGCTCAGTGGTTGGACTTGACTGCATGAGTTCGAATCCCGGGTCGGACAACAAAAAGAAAATTGAAAACGACTTCGTTTTATACTATGTCCTAGCAGAGATAAGTAAATATAATACATATTGTCTTTGGTACTAGTGATACAAAAAATCATGCCGGGAGATAATCTTACCGGGCAAATATTAGAATGTTTCGTTGTGTAAAACTTGTAACAGTGCGAAATGAGTTATTTAAGGACTTTCATTAAATATGTGGAATATTTGTGGACTGTTTCCACAAACAAGCTACATAATCCAAATGTTTGTGATGTTAACACTGTTTGTTATTAAGTACGAATTATCGCTCGCTGTAACTGTCTTCTCGTAAAATAAACGTATATTGTTTTCTGCTACTTTACTTAAGGGTCTATTAGACGTTGAAACTTGTTAAAGCGTTACGGAAAATCTGTAGCGTAACGCTCGCTGACCGCGTTCGTAACATGAGAAAGAAACTGTTAATATTAAAATTAGAACGGGCATGCTCCTTTGGTTTGCTCATGTACAAATAATGATATAGCAGATATGCTATGCGAATGTGAATGATTGTAGATATTCGGGTAGACCTAGGTTGATTTAACACGATTGAATCGCTCCTATGTTATCCTAGGGTGGTGTTAAGAGTCTCCGAAACCGGTGTGTTTATATGAAAAGGGTAAGGGTAGAGGAATGTGAAGGAAGTCAGGAAGATCTACTAGAATACTCCTGTAACCTGTGATATATTTGATTTAGATACTATTTATTTTTATTCATGGTACCTGGTGCTGTAAACGTATTTATTGTTATCAAAATAATCGTTAATTTAGACGTCAAAATCAATAACCGTGCATAGCCAACCTTAGATAAGGGTATCAGAAACCTTTTACCTAAGTAAGTTCTCTGGATATCTTACCCTCAAAATCAAAATCTATCCAATGGATGTTCCGTGAAGTAGTAACTAACAGTAAAGAAATTGTTTTACATTCTTGAGCGTCCTTAAAACCCGATTGATTCCGCTTGCACTATTACTTTTGTGATATTTGATACTCTAGTTTTCTCGTTGGCTGGTTGACTCTGCCATACGGCCTTTTATCCCCTCATCGAGATAACGAGGAACCGGTAATATCTACTGTATTCATGGGTAAGTGTTGGCGTTGTTTCCTTGTTGCCGTTATTAATTTTAAAGCAAATTAAAAATTACTGATTTATGCAAGACTTATCGTCTAAAAGAGCCTTAAGAACAATAGCAGAAAACAATATTTATTTAAATTTTATTTTAAGCTTATTACTTAATTTCTTTATATATGGTTATTTCTAAAGTTACCTAACTAACTTATTTTCTTAAGACCATGCATAAAAAAGGATAGGTATAATATAAAATATGTGACGTACTAACATTTAACTTGTGACGCTTTTATATATTTATAATTACATAAATAAATAAAAATATCCATACCAGTAGCAGGTATAAATGCGAAAGTCTGTCGGTCTGTCTGTCATGCTTTCAAAACGTATTTTGATTAAGTTTTATACGCATATAAATAAAAACCTGAGTTCAAATGTAAGCTGTTCGATATAAAAAATCAACTCCCTGAAAGCTATTATTGGAAGTTTGTATGAAAATGTATTCTACGTAAACGAAGTTACGGGTAAACATATGGTTATCTAAATATAAATGTTATATAAAAGAAATTCGTGTTAGTTAAAACACTATTTATAATTCAAGAACGGCTAAATTGATTATCTAAAAATTTATATAGTGGTAGCTTAGGACCAGGAGATGGACATAGGTTACTTTTTATCCCGTTCGAGTGCACGGAAACTAGATAAAAAACATTTTAATTTTTCACATTTAAACTTAACAGGTGGAACGAAGTTCGACGGAACAGCTAGTATGTGCTTAATAAAGAAGTTGCATAATAGAAGCTAGCAAAACAATTTGTACTATTCATAGTCGGAACTTGATGAAATTCCACTGTATACATACTTATTTAATTTTTTATTGTACAAAATTACACAATTACTGTTAATTATTAAAATAAATGGAAGTGCACAAAAGGCGGGCTTATCTCTGGTCTACAGATTTTTTCCAGCCAACCTTAAAAACTAGAATCTGTGATAAAAAGTGGAATGCGTCATGCATAATTAATACATACCCTAAACATAACAATAACATAAACAAATGCTTTTAAGAATGACATGTTTTAAATTAAGTAAAATTCATAAAACTATATACTTTTTTTACTTTTTTTTTTATATAAATAAGGCTTTTCGAATAACACTTGCACTTTTATATATAAAGACGGTAAAACGTATATACTTATATAGATTAGTCATAGCGATTGCAGGCTTGGGTCTCGGTGTCGTGGTTAACCACAGGACTAAAATTAACTATGAAAATTACCAACGCAACTTTATCTTTGACATTGATGTGTGAAAATCTCTCAACTAACACAATAAAAGCCAGGAACATTCGAGAATCGGATTATGATATATATCGGCGAGATTATACAATTTGTAAAATAAATCTTCGGAGTTAAAAACATTGGCTGTAAAAATTTTATCGTCGACCTGTGGTGAAATTCTCAAAAAATAAAACAAAAAAAATATCTTCACACACATATAGACGAAAAGTTAAAAGTTAACAACCAGCACCTTCGAGTCGTTACTTTAGTCCTACGTTGTGATAGATGGAAATCTATCGCTAACCGGGCATATTTGCGATTCCGAGAAACGTTGTTTTTACTAGAAAATTAAAAAAAAACACATTTGGAATTGTTTGATTCGGACGAAAACATTAAAAAAAGAACCATGCTATTTCTATATTTATATTATAGTCCGGTTGGCGATAGGCTTGCCACCTATCACATTGTGGGACTTAGTGTCTTCGGCTAGTCGTGGGTGCCTTGGTTGTACCTCTGCCTACCTCTTCGGGGATATGGGCGTGAAGATACTTTATATTATAGTCATTTTGTAAATTAAAGTAATATTTGTTAATTTCTAGTTACAAAGAGCCTTAATCAGTGAAGCCAGTAGACCAAAATATTATAATAGTGTGAACAGGTCCAAGTGACTGATATTAATTATACAAACAATTTTACGAATATTTCTTAGATATGACAATTAGTTTATTTAAAGAAGCTGACAGATATGAATTTAAACAATTATTCAATGACACGTCCATAAAAAGATACTTAATAAAAATTTAATAAAAATGAGAGCACTACGGAAAATCTGTGGTGTAACGCTCGCTGACCGCATTCGTAACAGTGAGATCCGAGAAAGAGTGGGATTGAAAGAAAGTGTTTGTGTTAAAATGCGAAAAGGCATGCTCCGCTGGTTCGGTCATGTGGAAAGAATGACAGATGAAAGATTGACAAAGCAGATATACAAAGAGAATGTGGATGGATGTAGGTACCCGAGGAGACGAAGGCTGATATTTCACGATCAGATCAATCGGATATTATCCGAGGGTGGTGTCAAGAGTCTCCGAAACCGGCGTGTTTGTATGAAAAGGGTTATGAATGTGAAGGAAGCAAGACAGGTTTGTCAGGATCGTGAGGTCTGGCACTCGATACTCTCTGCCTACCCCGTAAGGGACTTGGCGCGAAGATATGTATGTATGTATGTATGTAATAAAAATTTAAAACAACTGAGTATTTTTAATAAAGAACTTATGTATGTTTTTTAATCTTAATATATATAAATTATGTGTCACGTTGTTTGTCCGCGATGGACTCCTAAACTACTTAACCAATTTGAATCAAATTTCCACACCGTGTGCAGTTTGATCCAACTTAAAAGATAGATAGATAGCTTACATCTCAATTTATAATCAAAAAATTAACTGCGAAGCCGGAATAGGCTGCTAGTATGTATATAAAAGACCGCTAGACCACTATCCTAGCGATCGCTAGATAGCTAGCGATCCTCTGATCCTATTTTCGTCTAGGGTGCTATTTTTAATTATCACTGATGTCTTCGGTATTAAATATCGCTCATTAGCTAAAATCAGTATCACATATTTTTGAACATACGCTATGTTTGTGGAATGTCAGTGTCGCTTGGCTGTCAATGCCAGTTTTTGCTTTTTACTGGAGAGTAGTCCAATTATGTTTTTTTATGGGAAAGGTATCCAAAGAATTCCAAGTCAAACTTATCAAAAAATATTTAGAATTAAAGTATCGGTGTATCATAACGCGAGTGAATAAATAGCCCTGGATAAGTAACACCAAGTTGAATCTAACCCCAAAGTAAGCAATTTATATGCTTGTGCTATGGGTGTTAGTCAACGATATTAATACAAACAATTATTTAAATATACACTACAGTAATCTCAATGGTCTAGCGGTCCAGGTGCTGAATTCGACTTCATGAGGTCCCGGGTTCGATTCCCAGGTTGGGCAACAAAAAAGGAAATGTGGTTTTTCCAATTTTCTAATGAAGAAAAATGTTGCTCGGGATTGGATATGTGCCCGGTTGGCGATAGGCTTGCCGCCTATCACATTGTTGGGCCTTGGTGTCTTCGGCTAGTCGTGGTTGCGCCACTGCCTTCGTCTTCGGGGATATGGGCGTGAAGATACTAATACTATTATCTTTTATCATTAGGAAAAGCAGATAGCTCATCTGCATGTCCACTGTCTTATATCGAAAGAATTTGTCATTAAAAGTATGCATGTTTTTTTGTTTTGTAAAAATATCGCGCTCTCGAAGGTAATGAGCGTGGTCTGACATTTGGCACCGGGACAAGGGCTATCACCCCAGATATCTGCTTGCCATTTCAATTAGTTAATTAGAAACTGACTCCCCTAATAACCCGGCTTACCCTTGGGAAAAAAGCCGCTATTAATAATTCATTTTACAATTACTATGCTTTTGTTGTTCGCCAAAGGCCAACTTTTAATTGCATTACTACAAAATGTAGTTTGCACCTTCTCGTGATTAGGAACTCTTGTTTTTATTTGCAAGTGAGAATAATTATTTTTAAAATGTTACTATGTTATAGGCAGTGTTGTGATTGGTAATACATACATACATGTCTTCACGCCAAGTTCTTTACGGGGTCGATAAAGGGCGGCAAGTGTCAAATGTTACAATAGTTGCAGACCTGTCCAGCTTTTATAGCTTCGGTCATATTTTTTTAGTAACTGACACCTCTGCCTTTGTGCTGTTTTTACTATGAACATTAAATTAAAATAAACTTACTAAGTATTTTCCCTGACAAATGTAAACACAAAAAAAGAATTTGCGAAATCCTTCCATCCGTTCACGCGTTAAGCTTTGACCAATACAAATAGAGATTTATATTTATAAATAAGAATATAGATATATTTTGCTAACCTACTTTTCTCGTAAGTAATGATTTGTATCTAAAGTCAATTCGATCTAAAGATAAAATAAGGTAGGCCAAATTATTAAAATAACATTTCTTTAAAATAAATAGCATTTGTTTTATTCAGATAGGTATGTGCCTGGTTGGCAATAGGTTTGCCACCTATCACGTTGTGGGACAAATAAGCCTGAAGTAATGTAGGCAAAACTTGAAGCCTACACTAGGTCCTAGCTTGCAAGCTACTAGAACTACCTAAAATAATTATGGAAGATGCAGGAAGATTTTTTGTTAAAACATCTTGAAGACATTATAAAAGACATTAGCCATAAAATGTCGATAGCATTATCCAAAGCAGACACTGGGTTAAATATTTTTGTGGCTGTCAAATGATAAGTATTATGGGAATACAAAAAAAAATATTTAATTATCATTCTATAAAGGAGTCTGTCTTCGTCTAGTCGTGGGTGCCCTAGTTATGCCTCTGCCTACCTCTTCGGGGTATGG